>JBDFRD010050974.1:0-14578 GCA_039654405.1 Bullina lineata | reverse complement strand
CAAGCTTTTGTTGCCGGTTATCCAAGTACAGAGAAGCAACACGTTATATGAAGTATGTATGAAAATATTGGACCAAAACATTTAATGTGTCTTGAGTTTGAGAGAACAATATTGAGATCTGTAAAAAGTAAGCATCATCATCATCATGCTCATCCCTTCTTTAAGTCTTACTTCTTGCTAAAACTAAAACTAAACTCCATGAGTTGAGCCGTGTAGTGTACTGCAGACAGATCTAGAGTCTAGATCTAGATATCTAGACGTCTAGACCTATTAGATCTACATACTCAGACTCAAGTTGAGTCAGTAACATTCCTCACACTAGATCTAGATCTATTGTCTCACACCTTCATGCAGGCCTTCACGCCATGGCATGGGCACCGATGGTAACGACTGATGGGGGCAGGACATAGAGATCTTCAGATCTTGATCAAGATAATCTATTGGTTAAGATGCTTCTTCTTCTTCTTCTTCTTCTTTATAAAATTCCTCTGCCTCAAACTCGGGTGAAATCCTGATTCCGAGTGTTTTTGAGACTGACTGTTCAGAACAAAGCTGTTTGTGTTACTGAGTTACTGTACTATTTTTATCAACCTATCAGGTAGGCTAGATTAGGTAGATTCTATATTCAGTTTCCATGGGTACTCTCTATTATCGCCACAAAATGAAAATGAGATTACACCAAAAAAAGCAAAAAAATATACTGGGTAAAATTCCAAAACAATGCGCCTGAAGAATTCAGAACAATTAAAAGTCCATTTGGATCTCAAAACACTACTTGACCAGCTGGGGTACATTTTAAATTAATTAGCTACTAGCAGCAAATGTATGGTCTTCTATTAATTTAATAAAAAGTACTGATAGATTGTTGTTCAGCGAGAATATCAGATTAGAAAACAAAAAGCCGTACCAAAGATGGAAAACAAAACACTGTGTCAATGGGCTGGGATTTCTCCGCTGGGAATCATTTTACTTTTATCCTGGTAAAATATGAGTGAATGGGGGCTTGTGACCTTGGAATGTCACCAAGCTGTGCAGTTGAAGCTTCTTGTTGTGCCTTAGGCAAGCAACTAACGCCGTCTTTATATCGATCATTACTTGGCTAAAAATAATTATCTCAGGGAAATGGAATGCTGAAATGTTATTAAATAAATTATATTATTTCTAGCTATTTCTAGACATGACCTAAGGCTACAGTTTCTGTTTGAAGACATTGATTTTCCATTACGGGGTGCAAAGTTAGAAGCCAGTAAATTGGTTGCCTGCGCTTCCCAGTTGGGATGGTGTTGGCCAAATTGGCCACTCCGCTTGCCTGTATGCTTGTTGCAAAAAGCCAATCTAACTTTCCATGAAATCTGATTTTATTGTGATTTTGAAATGTTAGGGCAAGTACAATGTAACGGTAATAGTGAAGAGAGTGTAAATTTGAATACGTATGAATGGAATTGTTTGATATCAAATTTGATACTTTAAGATTATTTATATAGGGTAATATTTTGTATCATACTCATTATCTTACTTCTTTACAGAGAAAGCCATTATCATATTCAGCATCAGCTTTACAAAAACCACAATTCAGTGACGGCGTTGATGCAGAAACATTACATTCAGATTTCCCTGCTGATGTAGAAGTGTCATATGAAGACTTTAAATACGTAGAACAGCTTCTTCCCTCACCTACTGTCAGTGAAGTACCTGAGCATGATGTTTACCCAACTCCATCTGGCTGGATACCTCCTAATGGTATAACATGTTTTGTTTTTATGTGCTTTTTATTTCTAATTTATTTGAATTAGAATCATAAGCTTGATGGCCCACACTTAGATGAATAATAGCCTTTTAAAAATATTTTATCCTTTTCTTTTAAAAAAAAAAGGATATTTCAAGACTGTAATGATGATAGTATAAATTATGTACAAAAAAATACTGGCTGATTGGATTCCCAGCAATTAGGAATAGGCAGAATTCATCGGGCTGGGACTCGTGAATGAAAGGACTTAATAAGTACTTTCCTGAAAACTAAACTGTTATCTATAACTCATGCCTCCAATCGTGGGGACTTTTCAATTATTTTTTCCCCGCAAGTCCATCGTTCATTTTCTCTAACACCGATAAAACAATTTTTTTTTTTAAAAGGCTGACGTAGCAGGCAAAGGAGAGTCAGTTGGGTCAGAATGCTTAAAGAATGAACTTGTCTGCTCATTAAAAGCGAAGATTGTTCTTTAGGTGGAGAAAGTATAGAGCTAATTATTTTGGCAGGTTTGCAAAGCATGTCACACTACAGGGGGCTCTTTCATAGTGTATTTATTGAATTGTATTTTTGTCTTTATTTGTGTTTCCTGATTAAGTTCTATATTATGTTTCTAGTACTTTGTTATTAATTATTATTACAGTGTAATGTACATCTGTATTATGTATTATATATCTCTCTTTTTTGCTACATTAATTAGATGAGCTGCGATCTCGGCAGAAATTTCTTGTGAGAAGAACAAAGAATCATATGCTTCCAGTGTACGGCAGCCACAGAACAATTCATGGCAGAGTGAAGCATGTTGTGAAGATAACGAAGATTGAGGGTGACATATGGGTAAGTTGTTTGAGATAATATTATAAATTTGAACCCAGGACATGCAATACATGTTATTCACATAATATTCCACAAAGGAATTTTTTTTTCAAGCATACAGACATTTTTGTATGTTATGTAGGGTAAGAAAACCTTTCTGAAAACATTATAGCTTTTGTTGTATGCCTGCACTGCTGTCTATTTAATTCATAGTTCTTAGAGCCAACATAATGACTTTGAATTAACACACATACAAATACACATGTATCGGTAGTTATTTTAGAAGTATGCAAAACCTTGATGACTTTTGTCTGAGAGTGAGGTGTGTCTTGTTTGACGTACATGTATCCAATCCCTTTGAGCAATGACTTCTCTTGTGTAGTATTTGTTGTTTCAGTTCTTCATATCAGTTCATATGTGGGAATTGCGACCTTTGTAACTTTCACTAGTATATGTTTCTTTGACTCCCCACCTCATCTGTTGCTTTTCACAGTGAAGCTGACATCAAAATCTTAATATTTCCAGTGATATATTTATTATTAGCTCAAATTTAGCAGTATTGGTTGTTTTAAAGTAAAATTGCATGTCATGCTTGTAAATATTTTATGAAAGTGAAGTCTTCACAATGAACTGGAAACTTTATCTTCATTAATTGGGCAACTCTGTAATTCACAATTATAATTAAGTTTAGAGGCTCTGCAGTAAGTAATACCAAAATTGTTATAATTTTTTTTAAAGTAAGTTCTACAACAGTTATTGGTGCTGGGAAACGTAATTTTGTGTCAGTACCACAGGTAATCATAATGAATAGTATTCAAATTGTTAATTTGTACAGAGTTATTTAACTACTGAAGTGCAAATTATAGATCTGTTTACCAAAGTCGTAAACCACAAAAATCTTGTCTTGGAAGACGTTGTTCAAATCTTACAAAAATCAAAGAACATGCGACTTGAAATAAAATAAAATGAATATAAAGTGGTCTCCGCCTAAGAACCCGCCCCTCGTGAGACATGATGACCGTGTTCTTAGCCGAAGTGGGCTCTTAGGTGGATTTCAAAGAAAAACGATTGAAGAATGCAATTCAGACTGGGGTTAGGGGATGGGGACACTAACACATTAATGGGGCGTCATCACTGACCAAATCAATCTGTGATTGGCTTACTTAAATTTTAAACACCAATCAAAATCCATGCCAGACTATCCCTGTCTGTACTAAGCCTACCTAAACAAAAAAACAATGGCGGCTCCTTTCCATAAAATCTAACTCCATCTTGGTTCTGAGCCCCCATTGAGACGCCGCTTCCACTATGTAGATCAGAACAAAGAGCGGTGTTTCATCACGATATGTGAAGTACGGGCGGCTGGGTAGGGGTGAGACTGGGTTGTGGGGTTACACGACATCGAGACTATGGGATGAAGGTGTTGGAGAGTAGGGGCGGGACACAACAACCAAGCGTAGATCTAGCCAATTATGACTGGTTTAAGACGCAGGTAGGGGATGGAGCTGGATGGGCATACTTTGAGCGATGAGAACAGATCGCAAATAGGCCTAGGGGAACACAACAGGGATTGGGGGAGGGGAGGGGGCAGAGAGAACGGGGCTTTGCTTTCTACCACGGCTACAGCCTAACCCAGAACAAAAGCAGGACACCTGACAGTGTTTCTGGCAGTTTAGGCGGTGGCTGCTTACAAAAAAAAAAATATCGGGACGGAAGACTGTGTTCTTAGGCGGATTGTGTGTTGAAAACGGGCTCTTACATGGATGAATTACATAGAAAAAATTCCATTTCACGAGAATGTTCTTAGGTGGCAGGCTCTAAGGCGGAGACCACTGTAGTTGAGTATATAGTTGATAATACAGTGGACTGGAAGACCATGATAGTCAATACCTGCACCAGGCCTGACACTTGAAGAACAAGAAGTTGAGTATATAATTGAAAAAGGACACACCTTTTTTCCAGCACTTTTTAAATATTTTTCTAAAGGAATTGCAAATACTCACAGTACTGCAATCTTTTTCTTTTTAATTTATTGCTCATCCAACTTTTCAGCATCAAAACTCTCATTCACTACTCAAACTTTCCCATACATGCCTCTTAAATGTATAGCCATTGAAGGGTGATAAATTATCATCTCTTCCTACCCTGTCCAATCTCTTTCTCCAGGCATCCTCACGTTGACTCATGAGCTCAATGCAGTGTGACAAGGTGGCAACGATACCAGCAGTTGTAGCCTTGAAGGTGAAGGCCTCTCCCTTGAAGTCTACAGCATGACCTCCATGTTGCTGCAAGATGGAAGCTGGGAATGGAAAACAGAACAATGTTCGATATATCCGTACAGGACAATGGGAATGACGTAATTGTATCACAGACATGATACATTTGAGGCTTGAAGTTATTATGAGCTGAACTTGCAGCAAAATGAAGACCCAAAAGAGTAATGTTACCGCGTACAAGGATAATGCCAGAGAACGAAAAACACAACCACAATGAGATTTAAAAGCATATATATCTTGCGTACTCAACATAACTTGGCTGCAATTGCCCATAAATCTTAATTTCTGACGGCTCCCCGTAATTTCTTACAGCAAACCCGTAAAGTTGGCATGTCTGGTATCAAGTAAAATGTATTGAATTCTGTAAAATGCTTATCATTCCTGGGATCAAATAGTGAAGCAAAAATCTTGGAAACCCTTTAACAATTCATGAGCAGAATGCATTGGCAAAATCAATACAACAGTTCCATAGCCAATAACTCTTTCAAAAATTACAAGTGCAAAAATATTTTCTCTACAAATGCACTGTGTGACCAGAACAACCACTAACATTAATAGCATCAAGATAAACTTTCAATTTCAACTGTTACCATAACAGTGTTGTTTCCTAACCTCAGGAACTACCAGCCCATGGCCTCTCTGAAACTTCAACAGTTACACAAAGTAAAAAGTTCCTTCAAGTCCATGAGGCCCATAGACCAAGAGCTTATCCCAGTTTCTGTAGCGTGAAGCGGAACAGATGATTTTTGCTTCATCTCCTAGGCAGTACGCTAGTCTGTTGTAGGTTTACTTCCCCAGCAGAATACGTCGGTACCCAATTTGCACCTGGGTGGGAAGAGGAAAAATGGTGTAAAGTGTCTTTCCCAAGGACACAACACGGTCAACTCCTGGATTCAAACCCTGGGCTCTTGGATTAGGAGTCCAATGCTGTAATCATTCACCCACTGTGCCACCCTCCTTCTGTATATTGTACAGACATGGAAAATCAGATTGAAAAATATGTTCCAAAGTACTATTATAAATTTCATACAACAGCCTTTTCAAAGCAATCTTTCAATTTTACCCAGATCTCGGCCCCGGAGTTCCCCTAATCTGTGAGAATGCACATCATGAGGAATATCCAGATCATCATCAAGGTCATCTTGTTCTGATACTGTAAAAAAAAGTGTAAAGATTCTTTTTCAGAAAAAAGCTTCCACTGGAGGAATTTGCAACTAGATGTAAACGATATGCTCTTAGAGTAAAAATTGACTGATATGTATGATTTTCCTTGTACTGGGCCTAGATTGTGTTGAGAGGTGTGTGATCACTTAAATGAAATGATTCAGACCTACATAATTATAAAATTGTACAAATGGTTATTCGTGATTGCAAAATTGTAAAGACAATACTTGCAGACATAATGAAACAACAAACTAGAGCATCGATAATATCAGCTCAAGCTAAATAAAATTACTTATGATGGATTTCACTGCTACACAATTATTGTAAAAATTGATTTCTGTCAGGTACCCATTCCTAGCTTTAGTCCTATTTGCCATGGCTTGAGGAAAGTTACTAATCAAGCAGCGGTTTTGCCAAGACTACATTGTCTTCATCCTGGGAACATGTTAAATGTGTGCGTCCACGATGTCCCCAGACAGGCCAAAGGTGTGTGTCAGCAACAGAACACCTCTTGGTTATTTATGCAAAAGTGGAAAAATGTGATCATGAATCAACTGTTGCTTAAAAACATCCCCACCTCCATGTTCCTAAAAGATGCTAGTTGACAAGCATTAACACAGAGTTGAACTTCAAGCTTGCATGCTTCATCATGAAAGCAGTCTAGAGCATGATTAACATAAGTAAAAAAAGGAAAGTTTTTTTAAGACCAATGAGACCCATAAATCCAGAGCTTATCCCAGTTTCTGTAGCGTTGAAGTGGAACAGATGATTTTTTACTTCATCTCCTAGACAGGATGCTAGTCTTTCGTAGGTTTACTTCCCCAGTAGAATATGCTGGTAGACAATTTGCACCTGGGTGGGAAGAGGAAAATGGTGTGAAGTGTCTTTCCCAAGGACACAACACGGTCACCTCCCGGATTAAAACCTTAGACCCTTGGATTAGGAGTCAAATGCTCTAACTATATGGCTACCGCGCCACACATGATTAACATAATATTATGTAACTGACGTTTGTACTGGTTTACTGAATCTGAATACTTTAGCCTCTTACAAATGCATCTTTTAAACAACGACAAAAATGGATAAAACCCTTCAAAATCAACGTACGATCATGCACAGCCCCATTAGACACTGCAGAGGCACACGAGTCAAAGTAACTCTGCAGAGTGTCTATCTGCCGACACAAAATATCTCGGAAAGTCTCCATCTCAGCCAGTTTTTCCTTCAGCCCCCGACCTCGCTGTACAACAAAAAAGAAAAAAATAACTGTTAAAAAAGCAAAACAAAGAAAAGTGGTTCTATCAAAAAAGTGGTTTAATTTATTCCTGGCAGGTTACGGTGAAAAACCCTCTCTCAGTCCTTTGATTTAAATCCCACACAAGGTGCTGATACATTTTACTTTCAATTATTCCTCACTTTGAATGCAGAAAATAACTTATTTCACAGGAAGGTTTCATAATTCATTTTTACCACATATTTCACATATTCATACAATTTTAAAGTCTCAAGATTCAGTTCATAGTTTTATAACAAATCTAAAGAAAGGCATGAGATGTGAACTGAATAATATTACAACAAAAGGAACTTGTTTGTGGCAAAATTATAATTCACTAAATTAGTGTGAAGTTTTCTTTAAAAAAAAAAATTAATAATTGCAGCAAGAAATCTATACAGAAAACTAATCACGGACAGTGCTCATAAGAATATTTCCTTTGAATTTTCATAATAAAATCAATAGCTCCTCAATGCACAGCCTTAAACAAAATGAACAATATTGAGAAATTGAACCCACACATGCAACACATAACTTATACAATAAATGACAAAATATCCTGCCTCTTCAAAATCACTCCCTGTATTTCCCATGCTCAGGAACAGAGTATTATCAATTTTCCACAAGAATTTGAACTATCCTCTATTCAAGGAATCAAAAACTAGTAGTCAAAAACCAATCAAGTTCAAAAATCCATGGGAATAGGTCAATTTGCAAACTATTTATTCCACACTGAGAATCTGAAGAGAACTGCCATGGTTCTGAATAGCCAGCAAAACTGTCTTCCATGTTCACTTAGGTCATACAATGTCGGTGCAATGAAATGCAAAGAAAATATAAAATGCATTCAAATGTATTCACAGGAATAAACTTGCTACAAGCATTTGCATAGACATGAGTCTATGCATAATGCGATTAAATCTGAAGGTAGGTCAGGAAAGTGTGTGTGTAAATAATCCAGCAGTAAGAAAAGAAGCTACCACTGCCGTCATCATTATCCGGCTTACACATCCCCTGAAATTATGTCTATAGGCACACACTATACACACACATACTAACACACACACACATAAATCACCCTCCCCCCACAAAAAAAAAACATGTTCAGAGACAAACTATCACAATGACCATAGTCAATCCTCATATTCACACACACACACACACACACACACACACACACACACAAATATACACATGTGTGAACCTCTGTTATCCATCAATGACAATACCCAGCAGCATGACAGCTCCACTCATTCACCTTTCTCTCTCTTCCCTTCTTTACCCTTCCCTTTTAACCTCTGACAATCCATCACAAGGCACAGAGAACAATACATGGTACAGTGCAGTGAAGTTACATCTATAGTATGGACATCCTCCTGAACAACACTCCTTTTTTTTTTTGGCATTGTATAACATTTGTCAAAATTTTGTTTAAACAGTCAAAAATGAACTTTGCTTTCATGTTCTTAGACATCATTGTTTGTCCCAGCTTTTTAAAAAGCGAAAGTTTGCTCTAAGTGCACTGCTCAGTACAAACATGTTCTAAAAAGTGTTTACTCAAATTAACTGAAAGCCTTTTAAAAAGTTCATGAAGTTGGTGAAACGGGTCGCATTTTTGAAATTCAGTAAATTTGGTCTACATATTATATTGGAGTAATCAAATAATATAATCTTTAAAATTGTAACATTTCCCCTCAGCACATTAACTGAACAGAGAAAACAAAAATTGATAAGTTATGATAAAAAATACTTTCACTTTATAAATAGCTACTACTCAACTGTTTACCAAAATAAAATTAGGAAGTTATCTAAAAGAAAAAAATGTTATCAAAAATTTGGTTTAAATTAAAGTTTTAACAAAAGATAAAACAAAAGATAGTTACAACGAAAAATTGTAAGATAAAAAATGTATTTAGATTTAAAGGAGCCTTCTACGTTTACAGTGTAGAACAAGTGTAAGATCATAGAAATAATTCATAAAGACAAAATTTGTCAAAATGAGTAAGCTGTTTGCAAACCAAACTTACATGATCATGATTCTAAAATAAAATTATATAAATTAAGACAAGTCTCCATAAAAGCTGGAGGTCTGTTTGCTCACTAATAACGTGAGATCAATACATTTTTTTCTAATTGCTCAAAAGTTGAAACTGGTTCTCATACATTTTATAAGCTGAAAATAGTTCTTCTTAACCATGACCAATCCTGAAAGTAAGCTACATTCATGATTTAAGCAATAATTTTATTCAACTTCAGAATTTAAAATGTCTTATAATCAGGTAATGATTTCAGTTTTTAGGACATAGATTAAATTAAAATAAAACATTGAAAAAAAAACAAGATAACAATCATAATGATACACGTTTATCAGTTCATACCTACAAAGTACTACAAAATACTCCAACCTAAACCATTTCACAATGTATCAATCTATATAATTTGAAAATGGCAAATTACATTTGTGTATTGTTGAAACCCATTTATGAATCCATTATTAATTGTACTAAGTCCCAGTGAGGAAAATGCTAAACGAGTTGCTCTACATGTTTTTCTCTAAAGAATCTGGTCAAGACTATCCTCCACCTTTATCTTAGAAGCGGCTTGTGAGATTTTCCAGTTCCTGAAAAAAAAAAAAGGATAATTGTCCAAGACTTACCTTGAAAGAAGAGGTTGAGGCCTGGGAGAGGCTAGTTCCTGATGCCAGAGATAACATGGAGCCATGACGACGCAGATTATTTTCACTGCCATAGCTGGAGTCAGCCTGCTGTATTAAAAAAAAAAACATGACGAGAGATGAATTTTCCATAATTGTCTCGTTTCAAGAACTGAAAATTATTTTTAAAATGATCCCACAGTACAGTTCCAAAATCGTCACCTCTCTGTACCATCAAATTGGAGAGCACAATTACTTGAGCTCAAAAACCACATCAGGAAAAAAGTGAATTTCTTTCAAAGCCTATGAAACTTACAGAGCCAGGGTTTACATTTGCTTCAATAGCATTAATTGAAATGGTTAATATATTTTTAATAACTTCGATAGGTGGTCAGGTTTCCTTCCCTAAAAAACATGCAATTACTCAAATAAACGTTTGTAGCGTTCAACTTTTCACTAAGAACAGCTCCAAGGTACTCGAACTGATTCACCATTTCAAATTCTTGTCCACTGACTGTGAACTTGTTTTCTATGTCATCAGTTTTGTCTTAGATTCAGCACTGATCTCCATGCCGCATCTGGATAATGTTTTGTCAAAGCGTTTTAAAATATGGCAAAGTCTGTTCATCTCCAGTAAACCCATCGATGTCATCACAAGCAAATTGGAGACTAACTTGTGGTGCCCGACCACCAATGCTGACAGTGCCGTATGTTCTTTAAAGGTACCAATCACGCCCAAGGAAGATTTAAACATGCATGATTATTGAGAGCAAGTATCCCTGTCAGACCCTTACTGACTTGTGAAACCATAACTATGATGGGGATTTAAACCCTGATGCTGAATGTAAAGTTCCTTCAAGGCCTTCGAGGCCCATAGAGCCTGACTTATCATGGTTTCGGTAGCGTGAAGCGGAGCAGATGATTGTTAAATCATCTTCTAGACAGGACGCTAGTCTGTCGCTGGTTTACTTCCCCATATGACGGTACCCAATTCGCATCTGGATGGGGAGGGGAAAAATGGTGGAATGTGTCTTTCCCAAGGGCACTAAACAGGTGCCCCTGGGTTCGAACCCAGGACCTATGGATTAGGAGTCCAACACTCTAACCATTCGACCACCGCTCCACACCCTGTATGAAAAAGGGTAATTTTTCGTCCCCAAAAGCATAAATACTTAGAATTTCTTCTTGCACTTTGATCTTCCTTTTCCTCCCTTTTTTTTTTCTAGCTTCCCAATTAGTATGACATTGCAACAGCCAATTTTTATTGCACATATTTGACTGGACACAAAGATTACCTTATGAAGTTCTATTGATTCAATCCATGTCTGCCGTTCATCAGGGGAAGCAGCCCGAAGATACCATACACTGTCATTAACACTCACGTCAAAGCGGCACTCATCAAACTGATGAGGCTGAGGAAAGGCAAAGTATACATTTAAGTATGTAGTCAGTCGGCCTTTTTTAAACTGGAAGTTAAATTAATGGTTGTCTTACAGAAAAACATAAATCAGACAAAATAGGTTTGGTTTTATCATTTCCATCATTCTTCAGTCTATATTTACCAACAAAATTGAAAGGAGATATAATGGAGGGGACATGTCCTGTAGCAACTGTTTTTCTAGATAAACCATATATAGCATTGTAAACATTTCAAGAACTATAACAATGGACTTTTAAAATAGTTAAAAATGAAAACAGATTCGTCTTTTGGATGCAAAATCAAAATATATTGTGTCGCCTAAATTCACTTAAGTCGCGAAGTACTAAATCGGTTAAAACCAGCCTCACCATTACTTGTCAAAATTCAAGGTTTGAGTTTTAAAACTCTTTTAGGCCTTTGAAATTAGAATCATCCATTCAAGAGGTTCCAAATCGAAGTAATCAATGTTGATCATTAGTTTTGGTTTATAATATGACACTATAATATTACATGGATCAACTCATTTCACATTCAATAACATCTTTACACAATATTTGATATTTACATTTCTTCACCCTTGCACAAATCGGAATTCATCAGTTTTCTGCTCAGTGGTAAATTTTTATCTTTGTTTGATGACAACAATATCATCAATAGAGATACTTGAAAGGAAAAATGACTGCGAATAACATTTTGAACATTACACCTATATATTTTTTATTTCCGTTGTATTTGCAGAACAATTGTCAATCTTATTGTTGCAATCCGCAACGCTACACTTTCTCCCTCAATGCATGAATAATCCACAGAGTTTAAGAAAGACTTACAAAAACATTTGTCGGTGGTTCATAGTCCGGCATCACATGGGAAGGACTAGCTGGATACTGGTCTTGTACCAATGATTAAGTGGCATTTTAACCACAATCCTATTATTTTTATTTTAAAACCATAATTTCATCTACAATGCTACACATGGTCTGAAATTGATGACCGTTCAAGGGTATAATATTCCTCCTGTTTCTCCAACAAATCAACTAACATACAAGATGACATGTCATGTATGTGCATTGTGGGATTGGAGACAGAGAACTTTGATAGTTTGTTTATGTATACATATGAGCGAAGAATGGTAATGGACATGAGTAAGCCTGTGTTTGCCCTGGAAGGGAGAAGGCAGCAAAGTGAATTGCAGGAAAGGGTGGGAGGTCGACAAAATAGAAACAGTTTGTTTTAGGTAGAGAGTGGTAATAAATAAAACTTATATCACTTTTATTACAACTTCAGTGTTTCAAATTTTAAGTAATCCAGAACCATCATAAAACAACAACCTAAAGCTGACAAAGCTCGGAGTTCGAACCAATATGATGGAAAGAGGTCAAGAATTGTTTAACATTGTAAGAAGCAGTTCTTAAAAACGTATGATCATATCATGAAGTCAACTTTTAAAAACAGCTTGATGATCTTATGTTTACAAAGAATGGTGACAAGACTGCAAAAACAAAATGAAAGCCTGGAAGTTTCCTGATTTTGCAAAATGGTCAGTGTATTGGTTTTTTGGAGTGCAGTCTGAAACATGATGAAAAAAATAAGCCTTTTGAACCGAGTTTCCCATTTTAAATGAATTGCAAATTTCATTACAATTCTTTTTCAGTCCAACATTTCTCTTTCCCCCAAGAAATGTAAGTGTAAAGTTCCTTTAAGGCCCAAGAGACCTATAGAGCCGGGGCTTATTAATCCTGGTTTTGATGCGTGAAGATGACTTTTACATCATCTCCTAGACGTTAGTCTGTCGTAAAGAAATGACTAGATCTAGATGCAAAAAAAAGTACTTAATCAGTAATATAATATTCAGATCCAGGCTCAATAATATAGATCTAGATCTAGATTCTAGATCTAGTTTAGTAGAGAGAGATATGGAATAGATCTTCTAGTCTAGATTAGCCTTTGAGGGCTCTTGGTGTTTTATGGAACTGTGGACCAACAATTATTATCATAATAGTATTATTGCTATTATTAATCATATCAAGAACCCAAGTACCTCTCTGTAATAACACAGATTATTTTATCTGGGCGGTTTATAATCATGGATGGATGGAAAATCTGACATGCCACGCCCACAATCGACTGCAGAAACTAAGAAATCAACATGACATGAAATTTGAAAGTAGACTCCCGACCATGACAGTTAACTTTTACATCGCTGTAAATGAAAGAGACTTACTGTGATAGTAGCTTTCAGCAGAGATACAGCTCCTCGGCAACCAAATGCTGTTTCGTCCTCTGATTTATAATAACTTATTGTGCTATCCTTCAGAACTATGTATCGATCTTGCCACCCATGTAAATAGTTTGTCCATTTGCAAAGTGTTCCTTGCAACTCGGGCAATGGCTCATCTTCGAAGTCATCTTCGTCATCCGTCAAACTTAATATATTTATTTCTTCAGTCATCATGAAAATGAAAGTCTTGTCTTGTTCATTGGAAATTCTCTTTCTTGGTCTAAACAATTGCACAAACTCAAAAAGGCAGGACGACCAGATTGTTTTGGAAAACTTCTTTCACGCCATTTTGGATTTTCACATTCCAGCGGTGACGAATGAATTTGTACAATCATAATACTTTTATAAAATGCGTCCAGGCCTGTCGTTTTGCTTTTCCTCAGATCTACTTTTTGTTGTTTACTCAGTGAAAATTGAATAAGTTAAAGTTTAAAATAGATCTAGTATTCAAGAAATATTATTTTCTTAATCATTATATTTGTGGGTATTACAGTGGGAAAAATCAAATTCAAACAAAATTAGGGCCTATCTATACAGGCGTTGATCCTATCTGTAATGTGATAAGAAACGACATACAAAAGCAAGTCGGCTTCATTATAATAGAATGATGGTGCAGTCTGTCCTGTCCTGAACTTTGGTCTATTTGATGACGTAACTTGCAAAAGCTGTTGGCTCTTATTATAGAGATTTGAGAAAAGGTTGTGTTTTTAATACATGCACAATGATCAGAGGTCTATTGTGTTTGTTTAGGTTAGCGTTAGGGCCTACATTTATTTAAAATAATGGAACAAAAACTTACATTTCATAATTTGCTTTGATTATGCATTATGAGCTTTTTCTGAATCTAATAACAAGTACAAAAGTAGGTTATGCATGTGACCTACTCATTTATTTGTGAAGCCCTCTTGCCTTTTTGTGTCATTTCTTATCACATTTTCAGCTTCCCAGCAG
>JBDFRD010050863.1:0-14578 GCA_039654405.1 Bullina lineata | reverse complement strand
GAGAGAGAGAGAGAGAGAGAGAGAGAGAAAGAGAGAAAGAAAGAGAGAGAGAGAGAGAGAGAGAGAGAGAGAGAGCGAGAGAGAGAGAGAGAGAGAGAGAGAGAACAAAAGAAAGGGAGTGGGGGAGGAAAGAGAGAGAGAGCAGCATTATGTCTTACAGTTTATAACAAAAGTAAATTCATAAGAAATACAGCACGGGGACTGCATAATGTACAGACAAATAAGAGAGGGGATGGTAAATAAAATATTTACCTTCATAGTTTGTGCTGATTTGTTGAATTTGGCACTTAACATGTTCAGTCATAACAGTTACTAAGTTCCTATATGACTCATGTTGTATGTGCAAAATACTGAGATAAAAAATTAAAGGTTATTTCTTAAATTTTGCTTTCTTTTATCAATGCATTTCTGCTTTTTATTTTCCCCAGCCTTACAAAAAGAGGTAGATGACATGGATTTGAAACTCAAGGCGAAACAAGACCAATTAAATGTTCTTCACAGTTACAAAGTAAGTCATTGACCTCCATTTCAAATTGATAGTGTTGTGATTCTCTTTGTACTGATGTACAAAAGACTTTTGTTTGAAAGACATAGCATTCCTTGTATTTGCACTTCCTTTCCATACCCACTTCTGTATTACATGTATTTCATTTTCCTCTTCATTATTGGTACGCCTGCTTCAGCCTGTTTACCAACAATTTTAGTTAGTAACAATCAACCAGTGTGAAACTGAATGTCAGGCTTTTAATACCAAGATAACGTGGTACAAGCAGTGCATCAAAAACATTTCCATTCTGCCCTCTGGTATCAGTGTTGCTGAGAATATGCTCTTAATTTCAGCTTTGCGCAAAAGTAATAGCAACCACATTAAAAAAAAAAATATGAGGCCCGTAGAGCCTGAGTGTACACTAATTTCAGTCATGTGAAGAAGAACAGATGTTTTTTATTTACATCTCCTAAAAAGGAAGCTAGTCTGTCTTAGGTTTACTTCCCGGCAGATGCCGATTCCCAATTGGCTCCTGGGTGGGGAGAGGAGAAATGGTGTAAAATCTCTTTCCCAAGGACAGAATGCGGTTGCTCAGAGTCAGAGAATAGGCTATTATTGCACTAAAAAGATTAATGAAAAATTGATGTTCTATGATTGATACACTATACACTTTTCAATAATAACTGGGACACAAGTAGAGTACAAGAGCTTTACAAAACATGGACGTCACAGGGTGGGACCAAATGTATGGACATTTCTGTCTTCAAGGTCACAACAAGCACACACAAAGTTATTATTGCATTTTCAGCTTCACCACACCAGCCCCCATTTATCAATGCATACATCAGTTCTCAAGAATTTTAAATCTTGATATGAAGTCAAATAATTCCTGCAGAGGGAATTTATTAATTAAGTTGTATCTAATTATTTTTATTGTCTGGATTCCACCTTGCTTCTATAATAGCGGAACACATTTGTCATCTTTAGGATAAAGAGTATCCTGTTAAAGCAATGATGATTGCCAATCTGCACACAGAGCTTGAAAGCGTGAAGAATTCAAATCAGGTACCTATTTTGTGTACAAATGCTTTTACGTTCTTTTGTTTCAGTCAGTCTAACCTTCCTGTTCTTATTCTGCCAGAAACTAAATAAATCACATGAAGCCATGTTGTGCCTGAAAAAATGTTATTTTCTAATATGTTGATGAAAAGGTCTGGCCTGACTTTACATTGTGTTGAAGGGCAACCAAAAAATCTCAAGTTGACATTGCATGGAGAAGAATTGCAAGCTAGGAAAAAAAATATAGTTAATATATAGTTAAGTACTATTTTGAAAATCACTGAAACTGAAAGCAATAATGATGATAATGAAAAGTAGTTATGTGAGTAATACAGAATCCCTGTCTCAAAGAGCTTCCTGTTCATGAAAGTGCAGCTTGTTTTAGTTCTTTCTAGTTTTTGTTCTCTGTTTTTATAATTGTATCTAAATGTATAAATTAGACATTCTATTCAATGATATTCTTTATTCAAAGATTCCCTATTAATGATTAGTCATTTGGTATTGATTCAGAGGTGTTTGTCTTTTAATTTGGTTGTTCTGATTGTGTTAATTTGCTGACAATTTTCTTTTTCTTTTTCAGGAAGACCAGGAGGAGCTGGAGCATATCATCAACACAGAACTGGGCAAATATGATAAAGAAAGAATTCGCTTAGCCAATGAAATCACTCGAAAAGTTACAGAGGTCAGGATTCTTGTATTCATCTGTTTCTTTCTTTCTTTACTCAAAATGCATAGAAAGCCATAAAACAATATTTAATTTGTTAGTGTACAAGATTGTTACAAGATTAATTATTTTGGCTTGCAGTAAATTTTAATATTTTCTTGACCTCTCTCATATTTCTAATATTGATCATTTCCATGAACTTTTGAAAAGTGAGTTAGTATTATTTCTCAGTCTGAGAAAACCTCATTTCCCTTTTTTAGAATTAAAATGACAATTGCATAACAACTCTCAATTAGGAATTTCTGTGTATCATTAAAGTTTAATTAATTGTTAACAGTTTTGAATTTTGGTATCAGTGACTAAAAAGGATGACAAAATACTTGGCATTTTAAAGCTGAAAAAGAGGAAAGACAAATACAGTGGAAATTGCAACAGGTCAACTGGCTTGAAATCAGTTCTCAGTTAAAGTCAACTCTTCTCAAAAGTCCCTTTTTTTTAACCTTATTATTTTATTGTATATGTATTTTGTTTCGGATGATGCCATAGTTTGCTAAAAGTCAAGTCTGTCAACCAACTCACATTGGCTGACAGCTTAATGTAGGCCTATTAGGCTATTATTAAGAAAAAAAATGTTTTAGTGGGAAGAGTGAAGAAGCCCACACGCTTTTTTCCTTAAAGATGCATGTAGTTTGGCCAAGTGTACCATTGTGTTTTTGCAGGAAGAGAGGGTAAAATGCATTGTGTAGTGTATCTTTTTTTGCCATGGTGTTGTGCCATACTTGACTTATGCCTTTGCATTCCCGAAGGAACATAGGGCCAAAGCAAGGGGGCTGATGTTCACATTTTAGGGTTTCATTGACCTCTGGTATTTCAGGGGGCTCTGGAGGTGGCGGTCTATTCAGAATGTTGTGCCATAAGATTGGGATAATAATCCTCCTGCCTCAGGCCCAGGTTTAATGCTTGAAATCAAGTGAAAGGGGCAAGTGTGTAATGATGATAATCAAAACACAAGCAAGCAACTTTTTTTTTACTTTTTTTTTTTCTATAATAAAGCAATAAAATGGACTTTGCAAACGAAGACTTTAAAATAATTTCATTTTGCCAATTTCGAAAATGAAATTAATTTGTACAGCAGAAAAACATGTAAAATTAACATTATTATAAAGTATTTTTGCACTCCTGACAATAGTTCTTGTGGTATTACACAGCCCATTGTTTGAAGCACCATATGCAGTGACATAATTTGTGTGTCATAGTCATAGTTCAATGGCCTTTCCAAGACGCTGAATCTTCCTTCACAATTCTTCAAGAAAGTCCAGGGATAGTGCGAGTTGTGTGTGTAGCAGAGTAAGACGAGTCTCTCCCCTGTCCCTGCCTTGATAGAAAAATTGGCCTCTTCTGAACAAGCAGTTGTGTTGGCACATTCGCTTCTCTAAGCTACTCATCTTACTCTATACATATCTCACCACCTCTTCTCTTTGTAAATGTCAGTCATGTGATATTCCAGCTAGATCCACTGACTTTGCTCTTGATATGCATTGAGCCACTGCCAGTTCCATCCACCCATCCCTTCACAGTGGTGATACAGTAGTTGAATGGTTAGAGCATTGTACTCCAAGTCTGCGTGTTTGGGGGTTGATTCTGATGGTGGCAGTGTTTCGTCCTTGGGGAAGACACTTTACACCATTGTTTCCTCTCCCCACCCAGAGATAATTTGAAAACAGGCATATCTGACAAGGAAGTAAATGTACAAGAAAGTCTTCGGTGTTGAAGATGATTCTTTGTATTTGTTAATCTTGAATGGTTCTGTTAGCATTATCACACTGAAACAAACAGTGTTATTTAGCAGCTATTTTGTGCAATTCCAAACATTTCACAGCCCAATTTTGAATGTACCCGTATTATACAAAAAATTTAAGTTTATCTAGTGGTTACCATATATAAATTATGTATTGCATTTATATAATGTGTCCACACAATATTAGTTGTTATTCTATAATATACTGATTTTGTATTCCAAAATATATGGCTTCTTACTTTAAAGGGGAAATAGGGTGCACCAAAAGTATTCTGCACAAATTTCAACAAAACAGATGAAATACTCATTTCCTCTTTTTTTGTTTTTTTCATTTTGTTATTCAAGGTGTCTGTGGCAATGATGCATCCTAGTCTTAAAGACATGGCTCTGCAAAACATGGTCATGAAAAAGGTATCCGTATTGTACTGTCTGTATACTGTCTGTCTGGCATAAGGCCAGTTACAAGTTAAACTTTAAAGAGAATTATTAATCAAATTACCCTTCCACTTCTTCCCTAGCAATACATGTATGAGAGAAAAAAATGAATTATTCAGAATTTATATGTGATGAATTCCTGACTGCCTCGGCCTTTTTAGTTCCCTTTTCATATAGACCAGAGTGCTGACCTGAAGGGCCAGAGATGAATACTGAAAGAAGAAGAAAAAAAAGTGATAGTCACTGCAGAATTTTATTTTGTAATGATATATTTAAATGTATTATTTGACATTTCCTTTTAGTTTAAAGTACACATGTAATACCTTTGATCTGTCCCAGGAAATTGAGTTCCACAAACAGGAACAGGAGGACCTTATTCAGACCAACAAAGGATTGGAAAACGAAGTAAAAGACTTGCTTCAGAGTCCCCAAACCAACCTCCGCCTTCAATTATTTCCTGAATTTTTCCCTGGAAGAGAAAAGTAAGGACATTTGTGGTTACTTTCTTGTTTTTAAGTGTGAGATTTAGTGTCTTCAACGCATTGTTTAAGAACTTTTTGAGCTGTTGCATGGGGAAAACTGGCAAAACTATTTACTCTGGTATAATTATGGAGAAAGCAATTAAAGCTTTTAAACAGATTTAGATTTAAAAGATTTTAATTCATAAAGAAAAACACTTGCTGACCATGTTTCTTGGCTACATTAACCAGGAAAGCTAGAAGAGTAGAACATCACTACAGAAATAAAAAGTGTTGATAAAGTCAATGCTGCTGCCAATGCAGGCTTTCCCTTGACTTAAAGTCAATTTTTTTCAAAGATAGGAATTATATTTTAATTGGTCAGTCTAGATCGCCAGCTATTTTGGGTACCGGTACACAGTTATTTTACTGAGAGTAAAAAAGTGAGAGTAGAGAGTGGCAAAGTTGCCTGACTCTACTCCTAACTTTTCCTGTGCTGTTTCTGTTCTTTTATTTTATTTTCCTTATGGGATAGATATGGATTGATAAAGAAGTAATATGTTCTTTTAGCATGAAACATTTAAAGGTGAAGGAAATACACAGTTAAGAAGATGATCTTTAATAAAAATGGCAGCAGTTGTTTCTTTTTTATTATGTTTCTGTCCTGACTCATCTAGAAGTTTCTCTTCCTCAAGAGAAAGCTAAGTAAAGCAGATTTTTTGTACTATGACAATGACTTTATTCTTTTTTTTACTACATGTATTTCAGTCACATATCATCTTAGCCTAATATAAAATAGGCCTACATGAGTTCACCATAACGTTAAACGAAGGTATCAATGGGGTTATGGTTACCATTTTTTGAAGAAAATACACAAACTGATATGAAAAATTATGTTTGCAGTCTGTAATTTTTCAGAATACAGAGGTATCTCCCCAGCTTCACTTATACCCTGTTCTTCTTTCTTATTCAGGTGTACCCCAGATATGGATGTTGTTTTGGATATTCCTAGGCAAGAATGGTTGCCCATCTGAAGAAATAATCTTGAGAAAGTGTACATAGTTATTAGAATGTCAGAGTGAATGGTGTTATAACGAAAGAAATATTACATTGACTGGTGCTGCTTGAAAATTGTATCCGTTGTTGAAAAGGAGTGGGGAAAACAGTGACTGGACAATGAAAGTAGTTTGAAAGATGAGTTGACTTTTAATGGGCTGCTCTTCGTGGTCACACTCATGTAAGTGGCAAGTGACTTGCTCAGTAAAGTTGGCAAAGCGTTCAAGCAGAAGGGGATTTTTTCCAAGAGGAGGCAAAACATTTGCAATGTTAATGTGGTGTAGTTTATTTGCACCTATAGGTGAACTGCACTATATCCTAGATGTAACAACAATTCACGATGTAGAATTTTAAGTTATTTGTAAAAATGTTTGTTTTCAATTGTTTGGTTAAAATCATGAAAGATGTTTAAAGAAAGAACCTTCATTTGGGTCTCTTTATTCTGATTTATTTCTGTGTCACAAGACAAGTCAAGAAACCCTCCAGTTGACTTCACTGGATTTTAGTAGAAAATCATTCCTTGACATATTAGGCAGTACTGTGAGAGAAGTTAAGGTGGGAAGATTAAGAAATTTGTCTATTTCTAAGGTCACTAGTTTGCCTGTGTTTAGATCTTATAACTTAATTACATGTACATGTATGTTTGATTGTTTTTGTCTTTCAGCAAGCTGAAAGATGACAATGTAATAACCACTTATTATTGAAAAAGAAATGTAACGTTGTCACAGGGAAAAAAAACTGTTGCTAAGTTCCCATTGTATTTGTTTATGATTTTGTTGGACTTGGAACAATGAATAGTAGTAAATGCTAGAGAAATCAGTTCTCTGTTGAAGTGTGACATTTCCTGCAATAAAAGAAATATGTTTATTTTTACATTTTGCATGTAATGTGTATTTCTTTACTTTGTCATGTTACAAATGAGAGAAGTAATGAATGTGTTATACATTTTTTAAATGCAGACTGTTTCTTTAGATCTGGGATTTGTTTGGTATGCAATTCTGTATTAATCATTTTTCATTGATTAGAATTGTGGATCAGAACCTGACAAAAAGAGAATAAAAATTGTAGTGGCAAGGGACAGTCAAGAAAGTCCATCAGAAGAAAATGAAATGGGTTTGAATAATTCTCTGAGGTCCTGAAAAATTGAAGACTATTCATGAGTCTCAATGAAAAGAACACGACAAAAACACATTTTTTTATGAAGTATCCAAAGTTACAAGAATTGTGTTTGAAATTAGATCTAGTGTGTTATGTTTTCTCAAAGGCATCCGAGGGAAAGATGGATGAGTTTACTTTTTAATTTATTCTCTAAGTGCACTGAACCATCCTGTCCCTGATACATGTTCCTTTACAGTATTCATCCATGAACTACAACACTCCCAAAAAGCTTCTAGCAATGGTTAGCTGTCTGATTAATTGATGTGCTGCTTACAAACAAACAACAACATGCAAAATAAACAACAGAGCCATAAAGGAAATAAAAGGCTACATTTAATTTCAAGATTCAAATTTCAACAAAGAAATGGTGGCCCTGACCATGAAAACTTGCATCTTCTCACCAACATACATTCGCCCTTTCCGCTTTCATTCTGCATATGTATATGAAAATAGATGAGATGGCAAATAGAAATACATGTAGGCGGAAAGGTAAAGATGCAGGACTATTTTGATATAGACTATATATGAGAAGTGACGGCGAGTCTGTGAGAAATAGGCCAAGTATAAGTAAACATAATCTAGGGTCTAAATATTTCTTGGGTAGCATTGCTTTGGCCTACTGCATTACAATAACAAATAGTGTCCATATTTAAATACACTGAGGTGTAAAATGAGGTAATGACATTCAATACACCAGGTGATTGATATTCCCTTCACTTTGAAGAAGTCACACAATGGAGGCTGATTCCCTTCTCCAAGTCGTCTTTGTCATTTCATATTTTCAAGGGCAAATTAAGTATGAATGTGGGTAGATCAGACATTAATTGAATTCATTGTGTGCGTATGCGAAAAGAAAAAAAACATGACAAAAGCACATTTTAATTTATTGAAAAGCTCTTTTAAAAATGTTGCTTCCATTTTTCATTCACATTTTAGTTTTGTTAGAATTGAATCTTTGTTGGCTAATGGCAGTGTCTCTCGCAGCTCTGACACTGAGACAAATATTTTACTAGGGCTGGTCATTCATAGCTACAAGTCCTTATGGAAAAGATTGCTTCACCATTCATCAAATGTATATTAGACAAGTAAAATGCAATGATACAAATTTATTTTTTAAGTATACTTTTGTACCCATATAATGTATTAAATCCTTCACATTTTAGCTGCATCGTTTATTTCTTGGAATATGAAACTACATCACTTCCAGAGAAAAATCAAATCCTGCATGTAAAAGATTAGAAAAACAAAAATATGCAGATTATTATATTCTTTTATATTTATTATAACAGTTTTTCTTCAACAAAGGGCTTTAACTTTTAAAGAGCTCTGTGTTTTGTTCCCCATCTGCAGACTTAACTACATGTTTTTTACGTAAATATTTTTCAACAATGTTAAAGTTTCAGGTTGCTGGTATTACAAAGCTAGAAAAAAATAATAGACAGATCTGCTCAACTGAAAAAGAATATGATCTTAAAGGTTGACAGAACATTATTTCTTGTTTTCTATGATCAAGTCTTTTGGTGTTGGCATTTCAGTTAAGCTAAAACATCGTTTTTGGGGGACTGTTCTTTGTCTAATCCAAACATGACTTTCATTATACTATAACATGAATGTAATATCCATTTTTGTGTCTTAAGCATTACATCCAACTGTGCATTCACGGTAGATCTAATTTTTTGGGAGAAATTTCAACTTTAAAAACTTTCTATCCAATTGTAAAAAATGAATGCAACAATTCATTGTTTAAAATTGCTTCTGATACTGACAGCTCAAAACAACTTAAATGTCAAAGCCTCTGTTACACAATCTTTAAAAAACGAAAAAAAAAAAAAAAAATTTCAAATTATTTAAAATTTTGACAAGATGTATGCTTTGTAACATCAAGAAATTTAAGGAAACAATATTGAAAAAAAACATAACTGAAGAATGATTAATACATATTTTACATCCTAATCTTCAATAGCTATTCAAACAGTAATGCCATGAATGATGTTAGTTGGCCAGATAAATAACAGCATTAAAATTGATAAAGAGAATCACAGGTGATAAGATTTTCAGACTGGTTAGTGACTAAGATATCTAGAAAGATAAACATTTAAGAGATCCATCATCACTAAAATATTTTCTAACCTAAGGTGAGAAGCAGAGATCATCCAGCAAGTTGCGATAAGCAATGCATCCTGAAATACCTAAACAAAAGAAAATTGGGATAAAGAATCACCTCAACAACACGCTGGAGACAGTTCGTTATGTGCAACACATACAGATACTCATTTTTAAAATACTGCTTAAACTGCTTTATTTTCTCTCCAAGATAACTACAGGCTAATGAATTATCTGATCTTAAAAAAAGTCTTAATTCATTTCTGGGTCAGGATCTCCTAGCTTACACCAGAATTGTGAACCTAAATTTCTGCAGCAGAGTAGAAGAACTTTTCTCTTTTAGTGAAGTTGGTGAACATAACATATTTTCAATTCACTTTTCTGCCAGCTATTGCACAGCCCATCTTGAGGTAAGCACCCTTCAGCACGTGAACACTTGAAGAAACAAGGAAAGATTGCCAAGCAATGGGATATGGAATAGCAAACCTGCTTGTACTGGCCAAAGAAAATAAATTCCTAAATTGATGATGAAGTTGAAAACTTACTGCTAATTATTACTACACCATCCTTTGAAAAAAATAAACAAACCATCAAGAATATAAGATTATGTTGAACATTGTGTTCTAACAAAATAAAAAAAAAATTGTACAATAGAAACTTGATGATACAGAACAATAGATAAAAAGTCTAATTATCTTAGTTTTGTTTCATACAATCCTTCAGGCTATTGCAAACATTCTTTTCAGTGCAACTGCACAAGAAGTTATGAGCTTTTTTTCTGCATGTGGAGCATTGACAACTGAATGAAATATTTGTCATCAGGACAACAGAAAAGTTGCTTTGCATAACTGTTCATAGTAAGTCACAGAATCAATGACGCTGTCCATGTGAATATGAATTTTTCATGTCAACAGTTTTCAATGTCTCCTCACATAAAAACAATTGGTTAAAATGAGAACAACTGCCTCCACCAAAAAAACCCCTCAACTTTTATTACGCAAAAATGTATCATAATATTAACCAAAACAACGGAGGAAAAAAAGTCTTTTAAGCTTATTGTAAAATTTGACATGAAAATCTTTCAATGCTGAGATATAGGGAATTTGTCAATAAAATACAGCATCCCCCATCTCATCATTTTTCAATGAAACTTCAAGAATAGTCTGCATTAGCACAATTGATGGAGTAAAATATTGAGTGAACCAACAAAAATTTGAAAAACAAAATCATACCAACTGGCAGTTTGAGAAATAAGTATAAGGACTCAAATATTAGTTGTACTAGAAGTGCTTCGCAGCAGTGGGCTGAAGTTAACCAAACCTTAAGTTAATTGTGCTTAACTATTCCATGTGCAGTAGAATTCATTTACTTCAAAGCCCACAATGGCCAGCAGCATCATTTGAAATTAACAGACATTCTTCTGAAAGTGAGTGAAATCAAATATATATGATGAATTAAAAAAGTATGGACACTCTTTCTGCTGAGAATTCAATTTCATAACATGCTTCCACTTGGGAAATGATGCACGCTTAGGCCACATACATGAACTATAACACACTTTGTTAACGGTCACACACCCGGGCCTTTGGACACACCAGAGCAGCTGACCTGTTCATATCACAGAAATCCTCTGGCAGTGCACAAGTGGATTTTTCAAGCTGAGTTTCAGATGTAGTTGTGTTTTGATAACATAAAAAGAATAGAATTAATCAGCAGAGACTTTTCTTAATGTAAATGGAGCACTCTATGAAGAATACTAGGTGGGGAGAAAAAAAAGGAAGAAATGTTTTTTTTTAATTAGCGAATACCATGAACATAAGAGATATCTAATCTATTACAGGTTAATAAATGACAAGAATCTATCCAATTATTTCTGGCTTTCCATTCTCAAGTATGACATTTTTTACATTTATTGCTTTAAGTGAGTAAGCCTTTGAGACAAGGAAACCAAACTGCTACTTGCAAAAAAGGCACATAATATACTTTTAAAAAGGACACATTTATAGCAAAAGATATTGCAAACAGGTTTCATCGATAGAAATTATTTTTCCACCTGTTCTTCATTATTCTGCAGTAAAGTGTGTCCCATTTCCACACATATTATATATCCACAGATATTATTGGCTTAGCCTTCTATGCAAAAAATGTTATATAAAAAAAAATATACAGTTTGGAACCTGTTGCTCTCTCCTTTATTTTCAATAGAGAAAAGAGTCTTTTAATATTGATACGATAATGCTGCATTCTGATTAAATTATGAGAGTACTAACTTAAGAAATGTTATGTAATCACTCTTACAAAAATAAATGTTGTCATTCTCTTTGAAAAAGAGAGAAGCAATTTTATAATAAACTCTTTCCATGAAACATTTGAATAAAAGCACTAATATTAAAACAGAAATAAGCTGCTCAGATATTTCTTGTTAGACACAGAATCATATTAATCATTTTTGCAACATGCTCACAATATTCATGGCCAAAACTAAAACATTCCTGCTTATTACGATAATATGACAAGTGGTGGAAAAACATTCAGACGAATGCTTAAAGTAAAAAAAGCATCTGATGCTAATGTTTGATAAGTACGAAATGAGTGCCTATCAAAATGTACTTTGCTATTCACTGATAAAGCATCCAGGCAATTTAATTCCAACACTACTAATAATGTTACTGATAAATTTTAGTTCATGAATAGTGAAGAGTATCAGTTCTCTGACATCCCATGACACAAAAATGACACTATCAACCCTAATCAAGTCACTTGTTGGCTGGCCCTTTACACAAGGTTTAAATTCGTTTTCTTCATTTCTGAACCCCGATTAATATTTTCAGAAAAAAGAAGAAGTAACTTTTAAAATAAATAAATTATATTTTGAATAGTATGTAATTATACATGAATTATAATCAATTTCTTAAGGCATTGCATTTATAATGCTTAATTTATCTTGCTTTGGCACAGGTACAGCATAATAAGGAAACCTCACCCGGAAATGAAAAGGGTAGAAGAACTCAATTTCAAGTAATTTTTTGTCTGCTCTCTATTACAAAGTCTTGTATTTGCTGGAAACAGTCTGTGCATCAATTTAATATAGACTCAGTTTGACATGTGCCCAACAGCATATAGCATCTTTATTCAACTTTAACTTAATTATCAATTTCTCTAAATGGAAAGAACATTTTTTTTCCAAATCCTACCTTGGTAATGGTGGCATTCTTTTCTGAATATTTGCATTAACATTAAAAACACAAGGAACATGGAAAGATGCAATGAATAGTGGTATAAAATTTGAAAGGTTGGTTGATTTTTTATCTTATTTTTAATTTTCACTTGATGGCTATGACGGTGATCCTGAATAAAGAGCTGAGTATAAAATAATCCAAGCAACCTGAAAATTAAAGAGAAATGCAAGGAATTATCAGCTGTCATAAATAGTACCTTTATTAAGTTGTCAAAAACTTTGTATTCTGTTTTAAGTATGATCCAATCATCAGTTGTAGTTAGATTTAAAGAATACCAATAATCAAATACATTCTTTTACTTGAAAAAAGATAACCGTTTCACACAAATGCAAGGATGTGCAAGTACACGCATGATTCACGTATGCATTCAATGTGATCTAGTATCATTTGCTTCATGCTATTTCTTGGAAAAGCTCCAGCTCTATGGTCTTATGGCCCTTGAAGGAACTTTACTTGTTCACTTTTCCATAATTCTGTCATAATCGTTCACTTTTTATTTATTTATTTGTTTATTCATTTATATTATTTCTAGAATGGTCTACTTGCTTGAAGAAATAAATGAAATAATAATGACTGAAGTAACAAACAGACCCAACTCTCCCAGTCTTTGATTGGACCAGAATAAGCAATTCAATAAAATGTTGAAAAAAAAAAAATGTAACAATGTAAATGTTCTTAAAAACTCATCAAGCCCCAACACAGAATTGAAACATGCTTCAAACCAACACTTTCATTACTCGGTACTTTAAACGTTTTGAACTAAAACTTTTTTCCAGCTCTTAATATGGTGCTTAATTTTTTAAAAATTCATGACCTCAATAACCTTAATACGCATCGTATATTATGGATAATTGCTTTAATAAAATCTGCTTCCAAGTCAAGAGCTTTCTTGATAAAACTACCACAAGTAATCTCACTATCAAGCCTAAAGCTATGCTGGCTGTTGTAAATTTGTGCAAACAACAGCCTTCTGGAAAAAAGAAATACAATTAAAAATTTAATTCAGTCTTATCACAATGCAGTGTCATTACATGCTCATTACTATTATGCTTTTGAATCTTGGATCAGCCGATTTTAGTTATGGGTCCTTAGAAAAGACACTTTACATTATTTTTTTTGGCACCTTACCCTGAGGTTAATTAGGCAGCAGCATAATCTTTAGCAAACCTACCGTTGCCTGGTATTTTGTGTCGGTAGAGATCAAGCATCAGCTCTGCTTCAACCATTGCAACCAAAATAAGCTTTGTCTTTTGGTGTCTCAAAGGACCATTAATCATTAATAAGAACTTTATTCATGAAAGCCTTTGTGAAATTGTGGACCAAAAATTAAAACCAATGTATAAAAATATAAAGAGAAGATGGAGTACTCCACAATCATTCTGATTTGATTATTACTTACAAAATACATACCAAAAATGATGAGAATGATGTCATCAGGCCTTCTTTGAGAATTTCTGTTGCACCCCCGTATTCTTCCTCATCAATTTTTTGAAAGTTGTTGTAGTACAGGTAAACAATGGCAACATTGACTAAAAGAAACCTATGGAAAAAAAATACAATGTACCGGTACATAAAAAGTAATACATGCATGTAGCATTAAAAATGACTTTTAAATATAAATATAAGTATGAAAAAGCTCTGTAGCTAAGAAGAAATGTGAAACAGAAAAAATATTATAGAATATGATTTAAACATTTCTGCCAATTCAAAGTAACGTAGAGACTATTTTTCATGAATCTTTAGAACTGTGACTTGTACTTGTACAATTCTATAAACATCTTAATATCATTTCTTGAGAAATAGTATGAACATATTTCTAGTTTCACATGGCTGAAACCCTAAATCCACTAAATTGATTTCATTTTTACCTTGTTTTATATGTACTGTATTAACTAATAGCCATGCATTCCTCAACTAAATAAGTAGAAGTAACATTCCTTTAAGGCCTCTGAGGCCCATAGAGCCGGAGCTTATCCTGGTTTCGGTAGTGTGAAGCGGAACAGATGATTTTTACATTACTCCTGGACAGGACGCTAGTCTGTCATAGGCTTACTTCCCCAGCAGAATATGCCGGTACCCAGTTTGCACCTGGGTGGGGAGAGGAAAAATGGTGTAAAGTGT
>JBDFRD010050752.1:0-14578 GCA_039654405.1 Bullina lineata | reverse complement strand
AGACAAGGAAGGAACAGGACAAACATGGTTAGAACTGGCAAAGCTATCCCGGGACAGAATGAAGTGGAAATCCTTTGAGTGTGGCCTATACCCTGATAAGGGTGAGGGGCAATGATGATGATGATGATGAAAGGTTTTGTGATCAAAAATGGTTCCTCTATGGATTATAATCACACTGGAGTGGATTATATCACATGATTTTGTAATTTTTGTCTTCTCTAATTTTTACCTTCTTCCTTTTCTTTTTCTATGTGATTATTGTTCTATGTGTTTGTTTTTGTTTTATACATTCTCCATTCAATTGATATGCTATATTACTATGTTAGACTCACACAAAGATTTGTAATAATTTTTTTCATTCACCGACTGCAATTTTTTCTGATGCACAACATTTAATCTGGCCCAACTGTAGAAAAAACCATGGCACTCAAAGAGTTAAGTTTGAAAAACAGCAAAATTGAAGCCTAAAAAATAAAACCCAAACTGAATGTTTGGTTTATGGAACTGCGACAATGGTTTTACATTCAATGGTTTGAATTTCTCATGCTCTACATCACCACTTCTTTTTTTTTTAAACAGTATTAATTACAACTGGAATTCAAGTGATTTTCAAAAGCTACAGAGTTTTAGAAAGACCATGCGTGATTGAGAAAGCACCTTGTCTTCATCATCCCCACGTGTTGAATCCTGTTGAATGACATCTTGGGTTGATTGTTTTTCCAGCAGTACAGGATGTGAGGGCAGACTCATAGGATCAACCAGTACGTCATAAGGTACCATCGGGTGCTGAAATGTACTGGGATTGTGCAAGTCCCACTGCTCTGGCTGTCCCAGTGTCCCTAAATGAAAGTATGAACAACTTTGGCATTATCAATTACAGTGAAATCCTGATAACTCGACATCAGTGGGACCATGGACTTAATGTTGAGTTAGGAGAAAACACATAAACCTAAGAAAAGGGAGGAGCTAATTTGATGGACAGTACCTTGACCACTCAAGCTCTAATCCCCCCCAGCCTATTCAAAAACTGTTACGTTCCCTATTTGTCTATATAGCAGTTAGGGGTGAAGTTTTTGTCTGATTGACAGCTCCTTTTGATTTGAAGAAACGTCGAGAAGGGTTGACCGGTCTCCTTCGTTCTCAGACACACGGCGGATTATGACGAATAAGTGTGAAAAAAGTTTCCCTGGTATCTTAGAAGCTGCCAGCATCCGATATCAGGGAAAGACCGATAGAGATTCCCTTGTATAAACAATTGCTGGACCAGTAGACCAGCAAAGCGAAGTGGCAGAATAGTGTGAACTCAACAGCTGCGCGGCACAAGGTCAACAGTTGTGGAAAATGCTGCGCAACAGTTGCGCGACCCGCAGTTAAAGGTTAATTTTTTTAAAATCCAATGAATTACGAAAGAACAAAAGAGGGAGTGCTGAGCTGGACAGTTCATGGGTAATTAAAAGCCTTAGCAGGGAATGTCGAGATAAAAGGACAGGGCTCACAGGAGGTTGAGATATGAGATATTTTTTAATGGGATTTCATAACAACATTGTTGGGACTATCAGTTCATATCTAGATATGCGGAATGTCGAGTAAAGAGATGTCGAGATATGTGGACTGCACTGTAGCCTACACGCTTCATAAGAATTTTCAAAATGGTGAAGAAGGAAAAAAGTCTTGCTCACAAAAACAAAACAAAAAACAAACCCACTCTAATTCACCATGAACAATGGATTACAATGTTAAAGTAAGTATTGCTCCAACATACCCACATAATGGCCCTGGGTAGTCCACAGGCGAACAGTGCAGTCGTTGGAGGCAGTGATGAGGATGTTGCTGCTCTCTACCAGGTCCATTCCTGTCACACTCTCTACATGGCCTCGCCACTTGTGCAGCACTGCATGTATACATACAACAGGTTTATCACAGACATGGCAATGTGCAATACGGTATGCTCTTTGTGTATAAACTTGAGTCTGATGACAATATGAAAAAAAAGAAGTGATAACAATAGTAATAATAATAATAATCATACTATAATAAAAGTAACTTTCTGACGTGTAACGCATAAAATGTCTAAACGCAGCCACTAAAAAATCTGAAAAAATATTGACAATTCTACTGATATATCATATCCCAGGATACCATATTTAGAATATTTATGGAAATAGAATATATTTTCAACATTTCTTTACTTTTTGTATTATTATTAGGCATCTTCCGATCTTGCATCGGAGAGATTATTTTTTTTAAGAATCAGTCTATCCTTACGTTCATTCAGCAATGAGAGTACTATTTCGCACCAAAAACTGGAAAGATCTACAACCCATCACTGTATTCTCGCATAGACATAAGCTGCGTGGCACAACCAACTCTCTTCACATTTTACCGACATGCTTGCGAATTAAAAAAAAAATTCCGCAGGAAAATGCCGCAATTTGTCAATTATGGGAAGACATTTTACATCTCTGATATTATACAGGGGTATATCTTTCTGTCAATAAGATGCTTTAAAACAACCATGGCCTTGATTTCGAGGTATTTATTGCTCCTACAGAAAGGCAATGCAAGGGAATGTTCAAACGATCAGTCTATTGCATTTAGTTATCTACCTCTATCAGCACCTTTCTGAGAACGGGGCTCTGCACTTGTACTTATATACAAATACAAAATATGAAAAGTACAAAAGGGATACCAATTAAAGCAACATCACTATGGTTTTCTCCAGTTTCGTTGAAAAAGTTAACAGTGTTCTTAGAAACAGATACTTCCTCCTTCAATTTTCTTTGCCTAAACATTTAAAGACATGCGAGCTATTTCTTTGACTTTTGTTTAATTCATTTGCTACTGGACCTTTTTTTGGAGCACAACCTCTTTACCATGGCATTTTTAGAAGTATTTCTAAATCCATTATTACTGTACTTATTAAGTCATGAAATTTTCATCCAAATGAACTAACAAACAGTTTGATTGGCTAAAAAAACCAGATTGTGTTTATATTTCAAATAGTTTACTTTCCCGAAATTTTTGAAAAGTACACAAAAATCACATTTCGGACGCAAAAGTGTCCATTTTATAATTTGTCAATGTTCCTTGTTGTGATGTGAAACAATACAACTTGTGTGCATTATAGCATTAGTTTCATGGGAAGAAGATTTAGATCAAGATTTTCGATGTACTAGAAGCAGATTCAGGGTCTATACATTGTGTGTTCAACCCATCGTATTGGTAACTTAAAAACTATCAGCCTGATCCTAACAAAACTAGGCATGCAAATCGGAAATAGGCTATACAACAACAGAGGATGCCCCCTGTGCCTTTGGTAGTGGGAAAAAATTCACAAAGTGTGTCCTAAGAGGGTCAGGGGATCCATAGTTAACATTGTGGTAGCCGTCATGCAGCCTATGTGGGATCCGTAGCAAGTGAGTTGATCATCATTTTGTTCCAGCATCTATTTCCAGTAGCACTGTCCTATTGGTAGTGAGGAGAGTAAAGAAGACCATTTTGAAGGTTTCCTAAATTATTAAATATGCCTACCACATCCTAAAATCCCATTTGAGTTATTCAAACAACTTTTTCTATCCCCTGAGGCACATCTTTATTTTACTACATACAACTTACACTCAGGTGGCTCTGCAGAGGGCCCTGTCAGACAGTACTCATTGATGTTCCAGGCATAGATAAAGCCATAACTGTCACTTGTGTAAAGCAGCGTGTTGTTGTTGTTACTGACAAGCTGGGACACCATGCCTGCTTTCACATGAGACTGAAGGACACATTATGTGTGTATATAATGATGGCAAACAACAAATACTTCATTTCTATTGCTGAAAGATGACATGACTGTTAACATTTGATAACAGAAAAAGTAAAAGACTGAGTGCTTTCCTAATTGAAAATGGGCTTCAAATAAAGGAAACAATTTAGAAATAAATATTAGAATTCTAGCAAAGTATTGCAACCCATGAAAAATCTAGAAGTTTGCAAAATTTACTTCTTAAAGTTAAATTACTACAATATTGCACAAAGATAGAAAAATTTGAATAGAAAGTGCTAGTACTAGCTTTGAATAATAATCCCTCGTTTGAATTCTCACTCTTTATCAACACAATCCCATAACTATCTGAAAAAGAGATTTTAATATCTAAGAACTGAGTACATACAGTACTTGTAATTTTGTAATAAAAAGCAAAAGATTAAATTGAAATATAATTCAACAGAAGCATAAATACTAACTCACCCCCTCAAACTGAGCCATAAGGCTTCCACCCTGAAACACATTCCACACATGGATATGAGCTCGGGGCCCACTTGCTATTAAGGTTCCAGCATCCTTCTTGTATGCTCGAGTGTGGAGAAAAAGTAGCTTGGAGATGCTCAAGTCGCCATCCACTGAAACATAATAGCTTAGTCTCATCTTATAAGTCAACAATATCTTCCCATAAGTTAAACATCTTTGCAATACAACATCTTTTTTTGAAATTTTGATTTATGCCAAAAGAAGACATAAAATACACATTTTCCTTCTGCTTTTTTTTGTAAGCCATTTAATAAATTTTGCAAGAATTGCAGAAAATGATAAAAACAAAAATGGCAGCATATATAACAAATTCTATTAATACAGACACAAAAGTAGCATGATCTTGAGAAACAACATTCTATTTCTTACAAATAATAAAAAAAAATTAAAAAGTTTCACATGGCAGTGAAATTAAAGATAGCAAGATTATGAGTTATGAGAAATGTGAACAGCAACTTACAGGACTGGTCCTCATAGTTAGGTGGAGGTGGAGGGATGAGGTGACAGAAGATGTGTCCGGACACCATGTTCCAAACAATCACTTCTCCATCGTAGCTGGCAGTGGCAAGTAAGTTAGGAAGGCACTGGGCTACTGCCAACACATCTTCTTTGTGACCATCTTTCTGCTCAGGCACATCAAATCAATAAAATACAGTCAGAGAAATTTGAACATTTACTAATGTTTTGATATACATGTACATGTATTAATGAAACTTACTATCTGTTCATTTTTGATCACTCAACTAACATTTAAAAACTCCTTTTTTCACATTTACAAATATATATATAGATACATATTTTATGAAAAGGAAATATTAAAGGAACTATTGTTATTATTTATTCCATTTTCATAGAAATAAATTTTACTCTAAACAAATGCATTACAGTACATTACATTTAATGCACACCTCCTTGACAGAGCTAATCTCAATTATTCAAAAAGTTCCTTTTCATAGAAATAAATCTTAGTCTTAACAAATGCACATCATATTTAATGCACACTTCCTTGATAGTGGCTAATCTAATGGACAAAAATGCAGGCAAATAGATTTAATGAATGCTGATTAACAGGTCCATTGTTAGCTGAAATCATGAAAAAAATTGGGGCAATTTCTTTATTGTTCCTCCCTTAAAAGAGTTATATTGAGTGAGAAAATTACCATCCACGCAGCTACCAATGCATTAACTTTTCCTCCTCACCAAATCATAGAAAGTAATGATGCATCTTGGTTACACAATTGAGTCCATCAAAGCATACACATAATGAAGCCATCACTTGCACTTAAATTAATCAATAAAGACGGCAATGGCGTTGCTCACACTGAGAGCTTGTCAATATGTGCTGAAATACACTGAATATAATGTACAAGACGTTTCCGTGATGTTTTGTGAATCAGGTTAAATCTTTAATAAATTTCATCTTTGCATATAAAAAAATTGCTTGATACAATTGAAAAGGAACTACAGCAGTATCTATTTTCAGACATGTTTCACGTGCACTTTAAATCTGGAATTAAAAAAAAATTGACAATTTCAGTATGTACTTTGCATCTAAGAAGCCAAGATCTGCTGTACAAGTACTTACAAGATCATCATGCCAATATGGAGTAGGATGCTGCACATGATGGATGTTGCTGTCACTCAAGGAATCATAATAAATGTTGATTCTTCTGTCCCACCCAACAGAAATAACATATCTGTGAAATAAATTTAAATATAAAGTCAAATAAAATGAGGGAATAAAAGATTTCAAGATCCCATAAATATGTTACACAGCTGAAAATAAGGTAATGATCATTTTTTATTGTTGGTGCCTTTAAAAGTTTCAGCACCCCTGCAACAATGAACATTTGAAAAACAATACCGTTATTTGATTTGAAGTCTGAGAAACAAGTCTTCAACTATTAATACATGGATCCTCTTAGTTTTGTTACTTCATTAAAAAAGAAGAGATTAAAAGTTACACCATTATCCACCACCTACTCTCAAGTGCATAGAAACATCCTATCACTACATCAAGGCCTACTTGCGAAATCATCAAAAAGAATATGATTTTTGTAAAAAAAAACCCTAAAAATTATTACATTTTGTACCATTTTAGAAATTTGGGACTGCAAGTTAGCTCAAACACATCCACAGGGCTGTTGATGAATCAAGACCTTTCTTTATCCAAGCCATTCATAATATCAAAGTAAATACTTCATGGGGACAAAAAGAGTGACGGCCCTTTGTAAGATTCTTTTAAAGTTTTTTCATCATCCTGACCATATTAACATTTTTGTGAGATTTAAATTCAAATTTGTTTTGTGATTAAATCAATATTTTAACTATTCTTACTAACATCAATTTTTTAAGCTCGTAATAAGTCTTTATCACAAATAATGTCTCGACTTCCCCTTACACTTTCATATAATATCTGGACAATTTTTTTTAATAAGTGGTGTTCTGGCCAATGGGATGGGCTTTTGTTGATATTTCACAATTTTGGAAAAATAATCACTCTTACCTTTTTCCTACTAAAACTGACATCGATCAGGTATCATTCTAAAAACAGTGTTCACTCCACATCCAAATCATACTACCATTATTTCATACATAACAAACAACACATCCAAATTTTAAGTCTGTTCCATATGTTTTTAGTATTGACACTACACAGAATTACATATACAGTCGAACCTGCCCAAGACGGAAATGGAAAGGATGGGAAAAAGTTTCCGTCTTGCGCAGGTTTCTGTCTAAGGCAGGTTCATGGGTTTCTTTGTTTAACGTTAGGCCTAGTTTTCCGAGGTCCGATATCGTCGACGGATGAGGCAGGGCCATTGTAGGGGGCCTTGTATAGGGGAGGGGATGGGCGGGGCCTGCCATAGTCTTAAATAGCCTGGAGTAAATGTCGATTGGTTCTTCATCGGCGATAACAGACCTGCAAGCATCCAGGAAAGGAAAACTGATGTTAATAAGAAGTCTGTGGTTCTTCGGACGCAAACCAAGCGAGCGGCAACGGGACCACGGACCTGTTTCACTGTCAGTAAAAATCAAAGGCTTATTTTCACTGGCCACCGTGCTCTGGTTTTACATTACACAGTATTGACACTCATGGTTGGTCAATCTTAAGACGTGTGCTTTGGTACCTGATCGCCTGTAGCCAAGTGCAGTTGCATAATTTTATGGCTCCGGCGGTCTAGCAGCGAGGGGCACAAAGGGACTGCGGTCTTTTTCCAACGATTTTCTTCCACGGTCGGTAAAATGAAAGACTTTTCATCATGCGGCACATGTTTTAATGGAGCCTGGGACTAGTAAATTCCGCTTTGCACAGGTGATTTGCTCAGTTGGGAGAGCATATTGCTTTTCTTTTCCGCGTTGGACATGTTTGTTTTGTACAGGTCAAATATACAGGAATTAATAAGGGGAGAAAAACAAGATTCCGTCTTGGCAGGTTTCCATCTTAGACAGGTTTCCGTCTAGGCAGGTTCGACTGAATATAGCCTACCTTTTCATGATGTTCTTATCATTTTGAATTAAACACTAAACTCTACCAAAAAGTCACTTGGTTTTTATTTGTGGTGTTAGGCCATAAATTATACAACTCATAAAACTACATGCGAGGTAAATTGTTTCCTTACCTGTTTTTGTTCATCTCTATGTAAGTTACATCACATATCTCATTATTTGTTGTCTCTGAAAGGATAAAAAGAATATCAGATAATAACAACAACCTTAAAAATGTTGTAAACCTCATAACATTCATTTTTACTTTAGAATGTTCAAAAAATGAAGACATATAAATATTATTACTGAAGTCTTAAAACCAAAATAAATCAAGAAAAAAGCTTAGAAAATACAAAAACCTATAATAAAAAATTTACAGATGTGTATCATGAACATTTTTTTTTACTGATACTTACTTGCATCATGGATGAATGGTTATAAGCTATCAGACTCACACTCAGATACACAGTGTTCCTGTGTTCAAATCCCTGTCTCAGCATTATGTCGTCATTAAAGACACTTTACACGATTTTTCCTCTCCCTTCCTATATATGACTTGGATATTGGCATAATCTGTTGAACAGTACATCTACAACAAACTAGTGTCTTATCTCAAAGATAGTCTAGTATCATCTGTTCCATCTCACACTTTTGAAACTGGAATCAGCTCCAGCTCTTTAGGCCACATAGGCCTTGAAGGAACTTTACTTTCTTACTAGACAAACAGTATTGTTTATAATTTGTTGTTAAATATTTATTTTATCACCTTTCTCATACGGCAACCAGTTACTTACAAAAGTACTTTTTCTTTAGTGTATGTCTGTGGGGTGGAGTTATATGTAAAGAAAGTGAAAAAAAATGTAGTCAAAAATCTTCAAACACAAAAATGCTATGACCACTGTAGTTTATTTTTTTCAATAAATTTAGACTAAGTGGAAAAAAAAACAGTGAGCTTACAATGACAACAAATAAAAAAAATCATCATCACCACCACCATCATTATCATCAAAGAAGTCATTGGGGGATTTTAATTGATGACTCATTTTTCAATTATCTTGTAATGGATTTTGTTATATTGACAATGTATGTACTGACAATCACATTTTCTATTTTCCTTCAGAATAATATTTGACTTGTTCCTGTTTTTTTTTTATATAATTTAAATTTTGAACTCATTCTTCCTTTTCTGTCCTTATTTTCAAGCATTCCTCTTTTCCCCCACATTTTTTATCTGTATTTTCTTTTCCACACTTATGAATGTTTTTTATTTCAAGAGAGATTTTTTGGTAACATTTTTTATATCAAAGTGTATGTTTTACAAGCAGTTGCTTTATTTGATCATGTCCCTAAGTGTCTCCAGACATTCAAAACAAAAATAGGTCTTTAAAAAACACAAATGTAAAGGCTGCATGAAATGACAAATAGAAAGTTAAAATCAACGAATATGCAAATGAGCATCATGAATTACATTATACATATGATTAGTAAGTGTGGTGCAGAAGCTGGATTTTTAAAGCTATGGACTCCAAATCCAAGGGTCAAAGGTTTGAATCCTAATCAATACTGTCATGTTTCCATATAATCGGCTGTGGAAGTAAACCAACAGACTAGTGTTGTGTCAAAGAGCTGATCCAGTATTATGTGTTCCACTTCACCTTATTGAAATTGTGATAGACTTAGTCTCCAGGCTCATAGCTCTGAAGATAAGCTAGGCTTTAGGAACTTTTATCATTTTCATTATTATTATTATACAGAATTGTGTATTAGTCAGTACCAAAAGAAAGTAGAGATACACAGTGTAGTTTTAATTTTGCTGACAATCGTGGTTTTACGAATGGAATGGTTTAATCTTCATAGTACATTTGAATTGAAGTGAATTATTAAATAGGACAAAAAATAAGTGGCAATCCTGAAAGAAAGATATACCTGATCCTCTTCTTGCTTTCTTCTTCAGCACTCGGAGACAATGACCATTGTTGTAATTCCAGATTCTGAGAATTCCATCCCTCCCTCCTGTAACAAGCCTGAAATTTAATTGCTTCGATTCAAGATAATGTCTTATTTCTCCTCTCATAAAAAGGAAAAGTATGATATTTTTAAAACAAATGTCTTTTCCATTGAAGAATTGCAAAACATAAAACAAACACACACTGATAACAACAAAAACAAGAAAGAAGTGCACTAAAGTAAATATAAGATTTATTTTATCCTATTTGTGTTATCATTCCAGTGTAACAATGGTAACCAGTCTGTGCACTTAGCAATCCTTTTGTCATAACGGGAGTTAAGAAGAGACTGGTTTGCAAAATGAATATGTACTACAAACTATTCTATATTACATTAGTATCCGTTATTAAAACATAAGAAGCTTCTGAATGGAGAAAAGTGTGTCAAAATGTATTATCGGTCAGGTTTGCCATTTTCTATTGAGTTAAACTTTGACAGAGAAAAACATTTTCAGCCGAGTTTACCAGGCTGAACTCAAAAGACTCAAGCTGCCTTTCCCTGCAACCTTTTAAAAAGCGGTTGTTTCTTCAATGTTATCTTGAAGGAAACTCACCTTCTCCCAGTGTTGTCAAAGGTCATGCAAGTGATAGCTTCCTCTCCATGGGCATCTCCATATTCAAAGATGGCAGCACCAGTCTCAAAATCCCACAACTTGATTACCTATGACAATTTGTATTTAAAACCTTTATACAGTGTACAGAAACAATTAACTGCACATGTTAGTATTTGTCTTTGTACACATGTCTTTTATATTCATGGGAATTCCCCTGTTGTCCTTCAGTAGAAGCAATCTGATGTACAAAATACAAAATACAATAACCAAGTTGACAAATACCACAAAAAAGCTAACCTGGAACAAGAACTGTAAAAACAGGATAGGTTTCAAAATAGTACATAATATAGCATCCAACAGAGGACACAGCAGAATTCATGATGTGCCTCCATCAATCAAGTAATCAGTCTGCCTATCCTGGGACATAGACTACCAACAACTGCTCTCCAGGCATCCCGATCTTGAGCCAGTCATTCTAACTGTCTCCAGTTATGGCCTATCCTCTTGGTGTCTGCCTCCAAATCCGGATGCCAGATATTTCTTGGCTGGCCTCTTTTCATTTTGCCCTGAGGGACTGTTGTGTAAGGCTCGTGCAGGTTTTTAGAGGGTATGGCCAATCCATCACTTTCACTTTTCTGCAGGCCACTGTTTGGTACCCATTGCCACAGTTCCTGGTTGTTGATGTGTCAGGCTAGAATATCCAAAGGATCGTTCTGAGACAGGTATTTATGAAAGTCTGGATTTCCTTCATTGTTGTCGCAGTACAATGTAGTTCTCCACGTCTCAGCTCCATACAGCAGAATAGGCTTTATGCAAGTGTTGGAAACCCTGACCTTGTTGTTGATGGTCAGGTCAGTGGATCCCCAAACAACCTTTAGCTGCTGGAAAACTGTCCTCATCTTGTCGATCCTTTGTCTGACATCAGTGTCCATCCCACCTTGCTTGTCAAGCTTGTGAAGCTCTCCATCTCCTTTAGTGCTTCACCTTCCAAATTGATGTGGCTTTTATTGGTTGTATTGACCTTTATGGTCATACTCTTTCCTTTGTGGATGTTCAGCCCAATATATATACAGAGTCCCCTTCAATTATGCTGATCTTCTTTTACATCTTGTTTCTTGGTGTGAGAAAGGAGGGCCAGGTCATCGGCTATTCCCACACTGTCTACTGGATACTATTCCACTTTTGCCAATAGATATCTACAGTGTCTGGTCTATAGCCAGCAGAAACAGGAATGGAGAAAGTAGACATCCTTATCTTCCTCTGATCTGCACTTAGAAGGCATCGGTGACCTGTCGTCAAGGATCACACTGCATATCATCCCTTTGTAGGATGTCATTAATTTTATTCAACACCCCAAAGTGCCTGAACAACTTCCACAGAGTCCCCCTGTCAATGCTATTGCATAATCAATGAAAATGATGTAGAGAGGATGTCTCCATAGACAAAGCTATATTATATCGTCTTGGTGCCCAAGTTTATGTCTTATGCTGCCTCTTTTTTACAAGTGTAATGTTGTTTCAATTATTTTCCCTGGCCTTATACTCAGCTTCAATTCAAGAAATTTAGTTTTTTTGCATACAAATTTCCTGTTGAAACCACTGACTCACTGAATTATTTTGAAAATAATTTGTTTACAACTAAAGCATTTTAAAAATGTACCAAGTGTGTCTGAATCTATATTCCAAGATCTCCACAGCATGTACCATCAACGCTTTAACATTACTGCTGCAGCCCAGGGAAAAGGACAATGATTGCATAATTCAGCCAACAGTTTGCAGTTTTGCCTTTTACTACTTAAGTGCAGTCTTTCAGAAAATAGTGCAGGCAGAACGAAATTATGATTATAAGGAAACTTATTAGTTTTGTGATTTACTTACAGATCCACTACAGCATGTGATGACTTGCTTGAACTCAGGATTGTACTTGCAGCATGTCACAGGCTCTTTATGAGTGATCACCATATCAGCATTAGACAATGACCTATGTATGAAACAAGTAGATTAAAGTTGCGGATTTGAGGCAGGAAGGGGAGGAAAGAAGGGAAGAGGTTGGAATAGCGACAATCAAATTGTGAGAAGAAGTGAGAAGAGGATTTAACAATTTAAGGTTTTGGGTCTCAGCCTCACAGCTCAAACATTAAGAACATTCTCTCCCTAGATACAAGTTAACAATTGTTCATGACAGTTCATGTTTATCATGAGAGACATTGATCATTGGCTGTCCTTGAAGCAAAGATAGATATTATATTTAAAGCATACTTTTGTTTTTGATATGGGGAAAAGTTAACAATAGTAACAATAGTTGGATAAAAAAAAGGTATGGTTGGGGCTAGTTTTAGAATCACATTAAGAGATTAGGTGGCATCATGGCCAGACGGTTAGGCTGCCATCCTTCTAACCAGAAGGTTATAGTTTAAAATCATGACATACTATTATATTATTATCGTCCTTAGAAGAGACACTTTACACCAGAGTATGAAGCAGATACCAACAAAATATGCTGCAGTAAACCTATGACAGATTCTATCTAGCAGGTGACAAAACATCATCAGTTCTGCTACAGGCATAATCACCTTTTTATTTATGATGAGCAGCAAGAACTGAAAATTATTTCATTTTTATTTGAAAATAAGTCAAGAGAAGAAAATATACCAGATCTAGACCCTCAGAGTAATACTATTGCTTACTTGTGTCTCAGATTTAGAACAGCCATTTGGTCAGTGGCCACAGCAAGAGAACGTGAGACAGATGAGTAGTGGATGGCTTGTAGATCACCTCGAATTTTGTGGCTCTTAGGGCGGATGGTCAGCAGACAGGTATGGTCTTGAATGTCCCACACCTGAGCACATGAGTTGAGAGAAAGGATGTTCGTATATTAAGATACTTCTTCAATTTAATGACTTTTAGAACTGATCTTGATTGATATAAATATAATTTGCAAAGTGTTCATAACAAAACTGGTCACAAATTCATTTTTCTCAATCTGCTTAAACCTTACTTTACCAATACCATACCCAATTATTACCCCTAATGACAGATATTTTGAGATGTGTTGTTGGATCCAAAGCCAGATGTATTAAAATGCATTGTTCTCTACCACCGTAGCAGCAATGCATCTTCAGTCACTCTTATTGATAAGTTTTTAAATATAACTATGGATTATGGTAGTTATTAATGAATTGTGGGTTTCCCTGACTTACATACAAACTATTTGCACTGAAATTTTTATGTTTATTGATTCTTTCATGGAACAGGGAACTTGGAAGGAACGTTACTGACAACTCATATTAAAGGTTGACTTTGGTTTTGGAAATAAAGATGAAAGAGAACGAGTGGAGACAAATGAAGAGGAAAGAGGAGGAGCCAATATGAAAGGTGACACCATGACCAATCTGTGCCTAAATTCTCCAACTTTTTCAATAATTGATACCTGCACAAATTCATCCAAAATGATTCGTCAGCTGTTGGGGGTGGGATTTTGTCTGATTAAGTTCATTTAATCTTGTTTGTTCTGCTACCAACCAAGAATAATTGCGAAGCTGAGTGAAAAATATTTCCCTGAGGTCTAAGGAGGCTCATAATATAGTCACTTGAGGGAACAGCCATCCCTTTATGTAAATCAGCCATTGAGCAACTGACTTGCAAGGCCAGGTGGTAAAATGGTGTGAATTCCATGACGGCGCAGCCCACGGAGAAGATTGTAAATAAATATATGTTGTTGTAAACTCTCATCTCCCTAAGGATGGGGTAGCTCAATGCTACGGTTTGGAGATGCCAAATCATCCAAAAATTAAAACAAAAAGAATTCCAAACTGCTAGTAAGCAAGCTCTGTGTTTTTTAAAGTGACCTTTTCTATTCAAATTTTTTTGTCAACAAAAAAAACAAAACAAAACAAAAATAATACTACAGTGGTCTCTGCCTAAGAGCCCGCCGCCTAAGAACCCGTCATTCTCGTGAAACGGAATTTTTCCTATATAATCTGTCCGCATAAGAGCCCGTTTTCAACTAAAAAATCTGCCTAAGAACACGGTCTTCTTCCCGGACTGATTTTTTTTTTGAAGCAGCCGCCGCCTAAATCGCAAGAAACATTGTCAGCCGCCCTGCCTTTGTTCTTGAATTAAGCCCTAGCCGTCGTGGAAAGCAAAGCCGCGTTCCCTTTGCCCTACCCCACCCCCGTTCAGCAGGCCAAGCCTATCCGCTCTCATCGCCCGAAGCATGTCTATTCAGCTCTATCC
>JBDFRD010050641.1:0-14579 GCA_039654405.1 Bullina lineata | reverse complement strand
TCTCTCTCTCTCTCTCTCTCTCTCTCTCTCTCTCTCTCTCTCTTCCTCTCTCTCTCTCTCTCTCTCTCTCTCTCTCATGCTCTTTCTTTTGAAACGAGCGAGTTTATTTATTACACTACACCTAGAACAGAACCATAACATACATTGGTGGCCATTTTATGAGACTGTAACATGCGTCCGGCAAGTGTTAAAACCACTATCCCTGAGCCATCTCATCGGTGTTCGTCCACTACAAACACGTCCACAAAACAATCCTCATCCATCACTGTCCATCAGGGAACCTAGGCTATCAACAATCCTTCTGCGCCAAAGCCTATCCTGTGCATCTTTCTTTAACTGTTGCCACGATGTTCCCATTCTGCTGGTAGTATCACTTTCGACCTCTTCCACTTGTTTTTGGTCTTCCTCTGTTTCTTTTCCCTTGTTGATTCCACTCGTCTCTCTCCTTAACTTCAGGTTCTGACTGGTTCCTCTCGGAATATACGTTTATCGATACTGAATAAAAAACGAAAACAACAACAGTAGGCAAATCATTCAGCTATGAGTTTAACTTGAAGGGAAAATGGACACTTAAGAGAAAGACATACCATGCAAATTTTCCCAATAAAGAAGAAAATAAATTGTGACAGAGATGGGCGTGTGAGCTGAATGCATGTATGTGTGAGTGAGTGAGAGAGAGAGGAGAGAGAGAGAGAGAGAGAGATAGAGATAGAGAGAGAGAGAGACAGAGAGAGAGAGAGAGAGAGAGACAGAGAGAGAGAGAGAGAGAGAGAGGGAGAGGGAGAGGAGGGGACAGACTAACAAAAAAAAAAAGGGGGCAGGGGGGGGGGGGGGGAGAAGAGAGGGCAACTAAACAACTGAAATCCAAACTGTTTGAAAAAATGTAGTTTATTAGACACTAACATCAAATTTGTTACAACACTTGGCAAAACAAAATAACATCAGGAGACCTACAAGCCTACACTTATTTGATTGTATTTGCGTCGTTCCCCTGAATTCTGAATTCTGCGTGTAAGCGCTTTTCTTAATCACAACTGAACTGAATGGTTACTTGTACTATTATGATGATTACCAATGGTTCGCGGGGTTAGCATTATATTAAAAACTGCTCAACTTTTGCAATGAATCGTAAGAAGGATTATATATATTACATATAATGATATATATTTAAAAAAAATTTAAGCTGTACTTCAAATTTTTATTAATAAGCATAACCATTGTTTGTTCAAGTAGCAAAATGACATTTTGAGAAAGACATTACAAAGGAAACAACACAGCGTAAAATAAAAAAATAACACAACCTTGCCTACCCCTTCCCCGTAGGAATAAGACATTTAGATCTAGATAAACAAGAAATCCACTGAAAAAAAAAGGAGGAAATAATTTAATAGTTTTTAGAAGAAGAAAAACGGAAACTGAATGACACAAGTTCAAACTGTGAAAAGATAACAAAACTTTATTAAAGTTGCCTACAAGCTTGGAGACTCCATAGTACAAACATAAAGCAGCACACTAAAGAATGTAAGCAGATCTAAGTCTATAGCTTCATTCTTAGTCTAATTACTTGATTAAATAGCTCCCAGTTCGGAGATAATACAACCAGATAGAGTTTTCCAAACAACAAAACTTCGACACAAAAATTGGAGAAAAATCAAATGAAATTCTTGACACAACGCTTTAAAAATTAAAATGAATGGTAAATGTTAGGGCTTTTACACGTAAACAAGACAAGGCAGAAAACACATCTACAAGGGGGGAAAAAAATGCAAACCATGTACGGACACACAATACAATAGTGCTCGAAGTGTTGAATTAGCGTGAAATGAATAGTTCACATCCAACTTGGCCCAGCAGCAGGACATTTAGAGTGATGGTAAATGATCTGGCTCATGATTAAACCTCAGCTGATGCTGCAACTCTGTGACACATCTCCTATGCAGGTACGTGTGCTCAGCAAACTTTTCTTTTACAAGATCGAAAGTAAGAGGAATACTACTTCATTTTTTAAGAAGTAAATAAATAAAATGGAGAGAAAGAGGGAGAGAGAGAGAGATAGAGAAAAAAAAAATTTGCAATTGATAAAATAGCTTTGATTTCAAAGTTCAAATTAAGATTTTTTTTTAAAAAGTTCACACATTCACTTATGATTTTCGACAATACGTACACTACGTACACGTATTAAAAAATTAAACAAAAGAAAAAGAATTTCACATATCGACTTATGTTCAGTAAAATCTATAAAAACTTCCTCAACTTATGAGTAACCTCCTTTATTGAGTGGAATGACTTCAATTAAAAGCTGATCTTCTTAACACACTGAGTGACAAAAAAAAATAGGGGCATGAGACACATACTTATATACAATACCCGAAGGAATGTTAAAACATAAAGACACATATCACATCAAGCAAAAGGAGGAAAGTTAAGCAGAGCATGGCTGTTTTATACATCAATAGTATGAGCTCAACAGAGAAACGGGTCAATTTGGCAACATCCCCAATCAACTGCCTAGGACTTCTTTTGTCACCCAAAAAAAAGCAAGGAAAAAAAAAATCCACTTTTGATGAGTTAATCCTCTTAATTTATACTTAAATTTAGTTTATACTTAAATTGATATACCTCTAAAGTTTATGCTTTTAATTAAGTCAAAATCTCATGTCCTAGATATTTGTACAAAGGGCAGTATTACCATTCATGTGCTGTTCTATAAACGCCTGTGTGGCAAAGACACTGGTCTGATTGACATAGAACAATTGCCAAACACAATTCGAGGATGAAATTACCACACACAAAAAAATAAATTATGTTATTGTTGTTACTACGTTATTTCAGAGTTAGAACTACATCTTGTTTTAATTCTCCTCTTCACTCAAAATTAATTACATTGATAGCATAGAGTGTACATTCATATATATATTATAAATATAATATGAATAGAAAAGGAAAAAAAAAGGAAACACACTGACATTTCATGGGCAATAGCAAATATCACATAATGAAATGAGGAGCAATACATGTTGTACAGATAAACGCTTTCCCTTCTCACATCACCTTGCCCCATCCTCAAAGCAAACCTCAGTATATATACATAAAAGTAAAACAACAATGGCAGATTAAAGCAGATTGTAAACAAACAATTGTTCAAAGGAAACATTTAACCGAGAATAGGGAATGTAAAAATCACCTCTTGAGTAAGAAAACTGAAGAAAGAAATCCAACATTTTAAAAGTAAACAGGACGATCACATACGGGAAAATGAAAAATAAACGAGTTGTATCATACGGACATTCGCTGCTAAAGTAAAGCAGATTATTGACAGACTTAGGATGTAAAACTATTTTTCCATGAAACAATACACGAGAGAAAAGCAATTGCATTTTCTCATCAAAACTTAACATCAACTCTTCTTTTCTTTTCATTTTATATTCATATTTGAAATATAAAAAAATCTTATTCTTCCTTTGTATTCTTTTCCCTTCTCTATTTGTCGCACAACAATTTTATACTTTCCTACAGGTTCATCAACTAGCACCTTATTCCTGTCAATGCTGATTAATGCAGATTTATTGTACTTTTCTCTTCTATGACATTTTTATTCTCCTTCAAAACACAAACAAACAAGTCTCTTCTATCCCAGCATACAACTGTAGATTTTAGACATTCTTTGATTTTTTTTAAAACACAAAAACAAAGTGATTTTCCACAGTATGTACTAATCACTTTTGTTTACATGACATCTTTTTCTGGGATAAAACTTTGTGATCATGAACTAATGATGACTAAACACGTTTTTGTTCTTTTCTCAGATATTAGCAAATGGATTGTGAAACAATACTAATTTTAACAAACTTCACACAGTGAGTGACCTGAAGACAAGGTAAAGATTAAACAACCAGTGATAAAAACTTCTTTTTCACGAATATTTGCACTTTATAAATGATGCAAAAGGCAGTAGACTTGCAACTTATGAGCTTCTTGCCAGGGGAAAGGAAGTAGAAAGTAAACTTCAAACTTCAGTCCGACACTGAATTGACTGAATCAAACATTCACTTCTGAGCTGTGCACAGAAACACACAGATGAACAGAAATCATTATAATACTAGGAACAGTCTTTCATTTTCCTTCCCTTTTCCCAAGCACTTTCTTTACAAGAGGCCAACACAACAATGATACATCAACGTTTTTAGTAAAATAACAGAAAAAAATGCTATGCAGAGTACTTAGGCATTCTGAATACTGAAACAAATGTATTGTGCAACAGGTAGACTTTGGCAGAATCTTTCCAGAACTGACACTCAGAAGAGCACTGTTCGGGAGGGACTAGATCCAATTCAGTTGGCTCTATAAAAAACAAGTAAGACTTTAGAAACTGTCCCATGGTAAGCAACTGTATCAGTTGCTCATGAAAAAGATCACCTTTAACTAATATGTCTATAAAAAAAAAATTATCTCATTTTCTAAATAAGGTTCACCACTGTAAAATCTACACAGTCTTTACATGCCGATACATGTAATAAGAATAATTGAGAACATTTTTATAGAACTCTAGCATTTCTTGTGAAACGCATCTTTTTTTTTTTTTAACATTTACTCTGCTCCAAAAGGTAGGCAACTGTGAAATGATGCACAAATAGCCCATACAGGTCAATTTTTGGCAAAGAATATCTATTTTTTATTCTTCAACTCATTCCAGTCTGATGAATAAAACCATAAGCTGACAGGATTCATGTAATAAAATCAACAGCCATAAGTGTGCGCTAACAAGAACATGCTAGGCTTCGCCAATGATCTGAATACTGTAATAGCGTGTCCTTGGCGTACATGCCCTCACAAGGGTGTGGTCCCACATGAGGGTGTAATATAAGGAAAAAGGAAAAACATTTGCTTCAGAACCAAAATGTCTGGAGATACAACCAAGCCACATGAATACATGTAGAATAAGTCGCACATGTGTAACGTATCATTTCACAAAATAACCACACAAAAGAGAAATGTCTGTTCCTGTGTTTGACACAAAAAGACAATAATTTGTGGATGAACAAGAGGGGGAGAGGGAAGTAAGGCAGATGAGGGAATATCAGAGTCTGGAAATAAAAAAGGAAAAAAAAAGCTACATTGAAGTAAGGAGGAAAAAGGAAGAGAAAATATGAAAAAGGGGTTGGAAAAAGTATAAAAGTGAATAAAGACTAAAGTAAAATATTCAAGTCAATACAAAGCCATGAATCCTGAAGCAGAGTACAATATTTCCACTGATTGGCAACATATATACACTTTCCCCTTGAACTTCAACGTAGCCTTTTTTTTTCTTTCTTCTTTCTTTATTTAAAGCATTCTTATACTTTCATATTCACCTTATTATCTTGACTTCTCTATTGTTCAGTCTATCTCTTCTCTTTCTCTTATCTCATGTGTCTATACGTGCGTTCAGTATGATAAACCGTAATGGTCACACCTGGAGCATTGATTCCATTTTGCGTTGTCACCTGGTGAGGCTTACATTATACACGTGTAACTTTTCTTATAGTTTTAGCTTCCCTGCAGCATACACCAAATTTTGACATGTACACATAATATATTATCATATGGAAAGTGAAACAGGGACACATATTTCCAAAATGGCACAGTTAAACAAAGCAAGCACACAGTCACTCAAAGCAGTTTTTCATACAAGCATTAAATGATACATGTACATCCAGTTACTAAAGGCTGGCAAACATTCAGTCGTAATGATAACGTTCAAGATGAAAAGAAAAAAAATAATGTAAAAGTACTTTTCATAATACATGTGTAAAGAAAAAAATTTACAAATCCTTTCTCTGTTGTAAATCAAAGCCTGAGGAAAATGTTACAATCTTGCCTGTACTCCATCAACGAAATGCCTTTTTTTAACCCCCTTAGCACAGAATTGTTTTTCATGACATTTTAGATATTTTTAGATCACCTGTTCAAATCAGTGTGGTTTTCAGCCTTCTCAAAGGATCTCCCACGTAGGCTAATGTATGTCCACTATCATCGGTCTCTAAAAGCCCCATTTTATCAGATGAGAGGCGCAAGACTAAGAATCATTGTCAGTTCATATCCAGCTTTAAAGCTCAGTGGTTCAAAGCCAGGTGACCTTGTTGAAAATGACTAAGAGCCCCATCATCATCCCCCAGACAAGTTAATTTTTACTTGCAATTTTCATCAAAATGACACAAAGTCAGAAGATTGGATCAGCTCAAAAAACAAACAAACTCCCTCCTATCCCTCTCAATTTTGCACAACAGCAATAAAATACTGATTTGTAAAACATTTACTGACAAAATGCACTTGGGGGACAGAAAAGTAATATAATCCTACGGCCAAAGTTGATAATATAGATTTGGACTTTCTTGAGTAAAATGGCACAGCCACAAAAAAAAATGGCTAACCTGGAGTGTTTACATAAAATTATGAGACACATTAGCCTGTGTATGGCTGAGGGGGTTAAAACTGAGTAGGCATTTGAAAACAATAAAACAAACTTGAAAAAATGTTGACCCTTGAATATATGACTTTGAATATAAACAAATGCTGAGTTCATTTTGTTCTCACAAATTCTAAAATAATGTTTTAAATGATGTAAATCTTTGTTTTATTCCTCTCTTTACAACAAGGCTCCGAAGATAAAACAAACTTTTAAGTGATACCATAGACGCTACATGAAAACTAAGAAACATACTGATTACTTTGTCGACGGTAGTAAACGTATTTTAAGATAGGACCTACACTGAAAAAGTCCGTTAAAAAACAAGTTCCTTTTACTTATCAAAGGCAGAGCAAAGAGAAATGGGTTTCACATCAAGCATTATGATCCCACATTTAAGAGCAGATTCTCTCTCTCTCTCTCTCTGTTTCTCTCTCATACACTCAGTCTCTTTCTCTCTTTCTGTCTATCTCACTCTCTCTTCTCTTTCTCTCTCATTTTTCATATTATTCAATGTATCAAAAATTGTAAAGGAAAAAGAAATGTACATGAATTTACTGTTTATTCTTTAAGCTCTTTGTGATCAAGACCTGTGCAGATCTTTTTCGGATGCAAGATTCACTGTAGATAAGGGCACCCAATAAGACAAGCAAACTATTTGAAAAATGCGTGGTAAAATCTTTGATTACATCCAAGATCGTGACCTAAAATTTGCATTCACTATGTGCAAAAAATGAAACTGTAATATCTCAGGGTCTAGAAAACAAAGACAGTACATTATAAACAAATAGAAAGATGGCAAGATAAAACAAACTTAATTAAATTCCTGAAAGTAAACAGAACTCAAAATCTCCAAAGTAAAAATAGGTGGGTGTCCATCTGAAGAACTCTTTTTGTCATTGTCAATCTCAATTTGGCTGTTAAATAAGAATCGCTGTTCAAAGTAAAAGCATTGAAGAATTCTTTTATCAAAGATTGTGACGTGCAATATTGATGTGAATAATAATAGAAGAAAAAAAAAGAAGAAAATATTCAGTTATGCCGTGAAGCCACGACAAACCACATTTCACAAATTTCTGTTATGAAAATGATACATGATCATTAACTCAAATGACTCTACTGTCTTTACAAATCATCAACTTGGTAATGTTCAATGACAAACAAGATGCATAAATGGGGGTGATTAAAATAAGACTCCAAACAAGTGTAAAGATAATTGATCAATCCTCCTTCTGTACTCTAACCATAAGAGCTTCTTGTCTGATTCCACTGGACTAATGGTGTCATATCCTCATATCATTCTCCTACATTTTAATCAAAACGTAGGCAGGGACTGCATACAAGAGCTAAATGAATAGTCAAAAACAATTCTCCGCTTCTCTCGTAAGAAATTCCAGATAAAGTCACAGCTATCCATATTTATGGCTTCAACTTTTTATTTTGATGTTCATAAATCCATCTAGAGTACAATTGTATGCTTAAAGGGAAATGACACCTATTTATCAAGCACTTTGCTGCTCTAAAACAATTTTTCCCACTCAGTATCTTTCATGTGGAATGCTTACACTAAACCTACACTGTTTGGAAAGAGTATACCTTTCCGAATGTCTGAAAAACAGTATGCTTACTCGGAAGATGATCGTTTTTCTTATTTGATTTTGTTTTTCTTTTATATTTTACTTTAGCACTGGTCGCGGTTGAATGACCCACAAAAGTGCATCGACCCACAAAAAAAAGGTCGACTTGGAATCAGCAGACAAACTGAAGTGTTAACTTGGAATGTAGATCATGGCCTCGCTCGTGCTCACATCACGGAATTCACACTCGACAAACTTGAACTTGGAGTTGAGGATGGCCAGCGAAGATTTTGAAGGGCTCATGAGGAAGCTGCTCATGGCATTGCCGCTGATGACGTGGCGATGCACTGGTGATGGATGCCATGGAGCTGAAGGATCAGAATACTTGGAACCTGTACGGTGGTGGTGGGGGTTGAAAGAAAGAAAGAATTATTATTAAAAAATTATTATTATAGTTTCAATCAATTCTTATAAAGATATCAATGATTCCCCCCCTGGCAGACAACTGAAATTTTTGGGCCATGTCAGCAGAAAAGAGGGACTAAAAAAACTTGTACTCTGTGGGAAAATTGAAGGAAGAAGGAATAGGGGAAGACAACGAACATCATACATTGACAGACTGAATACTTTCTCAACAAATAAACTAATGTCCAACAACAAGTTCATCCAGCTGACTGATAATAGAGTGGACTTGAAGACCATGATAGTCGATGCCTGCACCGTGCTTGAAGCAAGCAAGCAGATCCTCCCCCCCCCCCTCCCCCCCCTTTTTTTTTTCACAATCTCAGAGGGAAGTCTAATTAATCAATGATAGGTAAAAAAGAACAGTAAATAAAACTATCAACACTGATCTCACCATTATTTTTGAATAACAAACTGAACAGACTTATCTTGTGTCTAAAATGCTCTCTTATTAGCATAGTTTGGAGCTTGTACTTTGTTACTGGTCTTTATTATAAAAATCAATAAGTGATGTTGAAAACTTTAAAGAACATATAAACAGGGTTCATAGCCAATTTCCGTGTGAAAATTCTAGGTTTTTTTCAGGTTAAGATTTTAGTTTTCAAGGCTGCGAATGATGATCAGCTCAACCCGAGAAGTTTAACACCAACAAACATATTGGGAAGAAAATCGGAAGGACATCGTAAACGGAAATAACATGTGAAATAATTAAAGTTTGAGTTTGAAGACAAATACGTCATGTAGTAATCCATTTCTGCTTCATCCCAAATACCTGCCACCCCTTATTATTGAAAAAGGAGTAAAGAGGTTCCCTTGCATATATTGATTACAAGAAAATCTTCCGATCGCTAACAACATAGCAGTTTCATTTACAGATGATATGGTAACAATTAAAAAAATGAAAATTCAAACAATAATAATAATGACTGCAACACATAGATTTTCGGTAGCAGTGCTACAAATTGTTATGATCTATAAATATCAATAATAACTAAAAATGAAAACTAAATCTAATTAACACACTAAGAGTAGCAAAAACATTTTCATCCTACCTGACATCTTCTCAACCTTGCCTGTGACCAGGTTCATGATGATGACATCATCGTCATCTGCTGACGTCAGTACGAGGTCGTACCCATGGTGAGAGTTGGACGGCATGAAAGTGACGTCACTGATGCTGGCGCTCACTGTCACTTCATACGTGGTCTCCATCACACCTGGTCGAGGGGGGAGGTTACGGATGAGGTGAATGTCTTTTACTGGCCATACGATATTTAAAGGTTATGTTTAACGTTCATTGGTGCTGCCATCCTGTTCCATGCCCACTCAATATGGTTGAGTTGAAACTGAACTCTTCACTAGGAAAATGCATAGTTATAGTAAATGGGGTCTGTAAGAATGGAGAAAGAGATAAACAGAGAGAGAGAAAGACACACTCAGAAAGACAGAATGAGAGAAGAGGACGAACAGGCAGACAGAAGGTAAAGAGAAAGACGGACAGACAAATGACAGATAGATGACAAAGAAAAAGTAAGATGATAGACTGACAGGCAGATAGAGAGAGACAAGAGACAGGAAGAAGAACACAGACTAAAAAGAGGCGCATACAGGTGTACAAAGGCAGAGAGAGACAAATACCACTCTGCAGTAAACTGCTTTTCGTCACAATATACTTTATTTCCACTCAGTACGTGAGGGAAAGAGAATGAGATATAGGTGAACAGCACTGTCAAGCACACGCCCTATGACCTCTAACCTTCTGAATGTAATGTCAGTGAAATGAGATGCTTTAATGTTCATGCGACGAGGTGCACACCCGAGTTGCATGCACCCATTAGTTGCTACAACTCCAAATTAAAACATGATAAGAAAAATCCTATCTTACTTACCTTCATCTGATACAGCGGCCACCACCACTTTCCCTGTAAACTGGTTCACAGTGACCATGTGTCGTGAGTCAGGGGAGGCCATGGGTCGGCCAGCCAGGGACGTGGTCGAGGTCACAGTGTCTGTCAAATAGTCCATGACCAGCTGGAGTGAATGCTGGTCAGCAGGTGAGATGCATTCTATCACCACATGGCCACCTGTTGGTTGATGAGAACAAAAAGGAGAGTTACGAAAGTGCTTTTTATAGTAGGGTGGCTCGACGGTCAAATGGTTGAGCATAGGACTAATTTATGGGTCTCGAGTTTGAATCCAGCAGCACCCATGTCATGCCCTCGGGAAAGACACTTATATTTTTCCTCTACCCACCCAGGTGCGAATTGGGTACTGGCACATTCTACTGGGAAAGAAAATCTACAACAAACTAGCGCCCGTCTAGGACATGGTTTAAAAACCATCTGTTCCGCTTCACACAACCGAAACCAGGATAAGCTCCAGCTCTATGGGCCTCATGGGTCTTGAAGGAACTTTACTTTACTTTTTACAGTAGGTGACACAGTATAACTTATACAAGAGGTATGCTAAATTAGGGATCATTTAATTTGAGCAGATTCAAAGTTGTACACAGGAAGTCACTCAAATCTGAAACACAGTGACCTGAATATAACTTGGGGCAAAACAAAAAATTGCTAACACTTTCTGCGTTTTTCATTTTTTCAGCAGCCTAGGCTTACTCAGAACGTATTCTTCTAACCCTAACCCTAAATTCGTGTTTGTTATTTTTTGCACATGCTCATAAAAATGGTAGCCTACATAAGGTAAAGTATGGGGAATTATAATATTTAGGTGACCAGCAGCCTATATAATCACTTCCAAAAAAAAAAAAAAAGAACCAAAGCCTGTAAAAGAGCCAAAATCTCAATTGCCAATCCTTCCACCCCTGAAAGTTGGCAAATGAACTCACCCAGCGGGACAAATGCCAGACTCTGAGGGATGCATCCATAAGTGGAGAGGTCAATGGCCTTGGTGTAGCTCATGTCCTCCAGGTTAATCTTATACAAGCTGCTCTTGCCACTGTGAGACACATAGCCAAAGTCGTAGTCGTGTCGGAGGTCATTCACTGGGGCAATGAAAAGGTCTTGGACCTGAAGGTTGTGATGATAAGAAAATAAAGTTAAATGAAAGGACACAATAGGAGACAGACTATTTTAATGTACTAATACTGAGACAATACTACTATTACTTTCCATTAAATCAATATAGTTTTACTTGCCAGCACATAGTTTAAAGCGGAACAGATGATACTAGATCACCTCCTAGACAGAATGCTAGTTTATCATCATAGGTGTACTTTAAAAGCAGATTCCGCTAGTACCCAATCTGCACTTAGGCGGAGGGGTGAAAAATAATAAAAAAATTCCTGAAGACAAAATGCCAGAACAGGGTATGAATGCTGATGGTGACTGAGTCGTGTCCTTGGGAAAAGATGCTTTACACCATTTTTTTCCATTCCCCACTCACGTGCAAATTGGGTATTGCCAGATTCCGTTGGGGAAGTAAACCTACAACCGACAAGCTTTCTATCCACAGATAATGTAAAACTGTTTCACTTTATTTCAATGAAAGCAGAATAAGCTCTAGATCTTTGAGACTTATATAGGTCTTGAAATAAGTTTACGTTCACTTTTACAAATATAGCTCAAGGCTTTCATCACTACGAACGCAGTCACTGACGCAGAAAAGTCTCTCTAAAAATAATCTGTTTCACATGACGCTACTGAACCCAGGATAATCTCTGGCCTTAGAGACTTATTGGTTTGAAAGAATTTTAATTTTAAAAAGATAGCTCAAGGCTTACATAGTCAACTCTAGAATGAATTGGTTTCATACCAGGCTACTGAACCTAAGCTTAGCTCTTGTTTTATGAGCATCACAGGCCAAGAAAGAAGTTTACTTTCATTCAAGAAAGGTAGTTCAAGGTATATATCAATATGTTCGAATCCGGGAGGTGACAATGTTGTGTCCTTGGGAAAGACACTCTACACCATTTTTCTCTCCCCACCCACGTGTGAATTGGGTATCGGCATATTCTGCTGGGGAAGTAAACCTATGACAGACTAGCGTCCTGTCTAGGAGATGAAGTAAAAATCATCTGTTACGCTTCACGCTACCGAAACCAGGATAAGCTCCGGCTCTATGGACCTCGACGCCTTGAAGGGACAGCCCGGGATAAGCTCCGGCTCTATGGGCCTCGACGCCTTGAAGGAACTTTACTTTAAGTGTGACACAGAGAGATGGACGTTACAAGACGGGACCAAACGTATTCCTGTCTTAAATGGTACTAGACATAATATATACATACATACAACTAGGAAAACGGGAGTGAAATGAAAAAAAATGAAAAAAAATAGGACTTTTGTGCAACAATAAATGACACACAACAAGGGTGACACAGAGTAAGAGAGCTTCACATGGGATGGACGTTTCAAGAAGGGACCAAACGTATCGACATTCCTGTCTTCAAGAGTACAACACATAATACATTAATGTAATATTATATATGTACATAGCCTACATAGGGTGGCGCGGTGGCCGAATGGTTAGAGCGTTGGACTCCTATTCAAGGGTCCAGGGTTCGAATCCAGGAGGTGACCGTGTTGTGTCCTTGGGAAAGACACTTTACGGCATTTTCCTCTCCCCACCGAGGTGCGAATTGGGTACCGACATATTCTGCTGGGGAAGTAAACCTACGGCAGACTAGCGTCCTGTCTAGGAGATGAAGTAAAAATCATATTTTCCGCTTCACGCTACTGAAACCGAGATAAGCTCTGACTCCATGGGCCTCGACGCCTTGAAGGAACTTTACTTTAAGGGTGACACAGAGTAAGAGATGGACGTTACAAGACAGGACCAAACGTGTCGACATTCCTGTCTTCAAGGGTACAACACATAATAAATGTAATATCATATACGTACATAGCCTACATACAACTAGGAAAAAGGGAGAGCTACATAAAAATATCATCATGAACCTGTTACACCAATGTTGGTGTGTAGGGCAGCAACAAAGCTCCTCCATTCTAGCCTGTCCTTCGCTAGCCTTATTAAGGATCCCCATGTTTGTCCCATGGCCTTCATTTCAACTTCCACTGTCCTTCTCCATTGGCCTTCCTCTTGCTCTTTTGCTTGGATAGCGTAGTAGTAGTAGTAGTAGTAATAGTAATAGCAGTAGCAGCAGTAGTAATAGTAATAGCAGTAGCAGCAGTAGTAATAGTAATAACAGTACCAGCAGTAGTAATAGTAATAGCAGTAGCAGCAGTAGTAATAGTAATAACAGTAGCAGCAGTAGTAATAGTAATAGCAGTAGCATCAGTAGTAATAGTAATAGCAGCAGCAGCAGCAGCAGTAATAGTAGTAGCAACGGCAGAAGCAATAGCAGAAGCAATAGCAGTAGTAGCAGTTGTTTTCATTCGCAACGCGCTAGGTCTAAATCCAGACTAGGCCTAATCTAAACCAAGCTCTAAACCGGTACCGCATCGCGGACCGAATCAAATTGAGGTCAAGCTGTGTACGCAGTGTGTTGAGAGTGTGTAGCAATGCAATCCAATATTTCACAGCGTGTCGTCGAGAACCGAGACGCGCCTGTGCTAATACTGTGCGAAGCTTGGTGTGCATAATTTTCTGTGGATTCAGTTTCATTCAATATAAACTCGCTAGGCTAGAGCTACGTTTGTACTAGATCTAGGATAATATTCGCTCGGACAGCAACACACACAAGGTGAAACGACAAGAGGTAGGGAGATGTAGATTCTAGATCTAGAATTTCAGGGAGGGTTTCCAAATTATGGTACTTGTATAGATTCTACATCGTGAATTATTTTTTAGGGGAGAGGGAGGGGTGTCCAAATCTGTTTCTTGTGTAGATTCTATATGCGTGAAATCGTGAGATTAGGATGCATGATTAGGGAGGGTTTTCAATTCTGGTGCTTGTAGGCCCATACATTCTACATAGATTTTCTAGATCTAGATGATAGATTTATCATGAAATGAAAAATTTTTTCGGCTCGTCTTAAGTTTATAAGGGCCCAAGATCCCTCTTCCTCCTCCTCCTCTTTTCTCCTCCTTCTTCTTCCTCCTCCTCTTTCTTCTTCTTCTTCTTCTTCTTCTTCTTCTTCTTCTTCTTCTTCTTCTTCTTCTTCTTCTTCTTCTTC
>JBDFRD010050530.1:0-14587 GCA_039654405.1 Bullina lineata | reverse complement strand
CTCTCTCTCTCTCTCTCTCTCTCTCTCTCTCTCTCTCTCTCTCTCTCTCTCTCTCTCTCTCTCTCTCTCTCTCTTGACCTAACCAATAACCATCATGCCCAATGCTTTTATTTCGTTCTTTTTTCCCCACTCAGTTTAGAATTAGAGAATCTATATTTTAAATTTAATAATAGCGGTAATTTATTCAACTGTTTCTTTATCTTTTTTTGCCTCCCAGTATGGGTCGTAGCAAGCAGAAGCGATCTGTATGTTCCAGGGCTCAGCGATCGAAAATTGCCGCCATGAATGCAGCACGTCTCAACAAGACAGCGCCAGCTGTGGTGCCGAGTGTGGATCCCGTGGAGGCTTCATCAGCGTCTGCAGATTCGCCGCAAGTTGGTGCGTCAGCGTCAAGTCTGAAGCTGGCGCGCTTTGAGTCAACGCCGGGGCCTGCACCCTCTTCGTCCACACTTCCAACTACCATCCTGAACCTGGAATTGATGCAGGAGTATTTTGCAGCCACGACTTGTCCCCTGTGTGGATGCGACACAGTCTCCCTCCAGCAGGGCAGAGGGAGCAAGGCCTTCGCTGTGGACCTAAAACTGATGTGCACGAACTGTGATGTACCCCTGAAGCAGGGTAATACTTCAGAGAAGGCATCGAATGTCTACATCATCAACAGGCAATTGATTGCCACTGGCCTGACCATGGGCTATGGACATGCTGGCATTCAGAGAATGAGTGAAGGCATGGGGATGCCTGGCATCCACCACAAAAGCTACCTACAGCATGTGGACGCCATTTTTGCCCGATCGGCCGCTGTAGCCGAGGTCATCCTTGGTCTCTCCAGGGAGAAGGTACGCAGGTACTATGAAGAAATAGTACCTGAGGCCTTTGACGGAGACATCGTCAACTTGACTGTGTCGTTTGATGGCAGCTGGCCGAAACGAGGCCATACCTCGAAACTGGGCTTCGGTGCTGCAATTGACGTGAGGACTGGACTGGTCATCGACTTCCATGTCTTGTCAATGTATTGTCAGGTGAGTGCAGCATATATGAACAGTAATGGGGAGTTTTAGGAGCACATTGAACTTATTTTAGAGACGGGGCAATTTATTGGCGTACTTGCTTCCTTTTTGTTGGAAATTGTAATAATTGATACATGTAAATTTTGAACCGACTTATTAATATTCTAGTCTCTTGAATATAAGATTATTTTATGGTTTTATCTACTCATTTTATGCTATGCTGGTACAGGTGCATGGATACCATTCGAAGAGGTTAAAATATTTGTTTTGGTGCTAAATTTATTGGCATGGTTTTAATTTTTTTTTTGGTTACTTTTTTTGTTCCTACAAAAGGTCTGTGCTTCAACTGGGGCAAAGAAACGGAAAGAGGGGAAGGCTACATACGACGAGTGGCTCCGTCAGCACAAGGCGTCAGGGACCTGCCTCCAGAACTACGTGGGTAGCTCTGGTGCCATGGAGGTGGAGGCGGCACTGGTTCTGTGGCGGCGCTCCCTGGAGCACAAGATGCGCTACACCACTCTCCTCGGCGATGGGGACACCAAGACGTTCGCTGCCTTGACGAAGGCCTGCCCCTATGGTGCAGACTGGGTGGTTACAAAGGAGGAGTGTGTCAATCATGTGTCCAAAAGACTGAACACTGGCCTCCGCAATCTGAAGTCTTCACTGTCGAAGAAGTCCATACGGATTGGTGGAAATACGAAGGGGAGCCTGACTGATGTAAGTTGTCTTCAGCTCTTAGTCAATGTTTTTTTTTCAATCGAGGGACCTAATTTGGCATTTTTTCCTCAGGTCTCTAAGATAGGGACGCTCTAGTTGTACCACACCAATACAAAGATGATGAGAGGCAACATTGTTATATTTCAGTCCATTACTTCTTTTACAACTTTTATTGATTGTTGCAGGTCTGCCCAAGTTGGAACCTAAGCATAATTTCCTAATCCTTCAATACTGACTTATGATTGTTTGTAATGTTTAGAAGCTTATGATTTTTATAATTTTTCCTCAGCCCAAGATAGGAGTCCTCCAGTCATACTATACCAAGGCCGTGCGGGGAAACGACACTGTGGAGGGCATGTCCGCGGCAATATGGGCAGCCTTCCATCATTCGACATCCTGCCACGACAGCTGCCCAGTTGGACAGGATTCTTGGTGCTGGTACCAGAGGGACCTGGCAAACGGCATCGAGGAGCCTGTCCTGGGAACCAGAAAGCAAGCTACCTTTTTGAACGAGCTGACAGCGGGCCATGTTCGTGAGGTCTATGAGCGGCTGACGGACCCTGCCCTTCTCAGCCGCTGCCTCTTGGGGAAGACCCAGAACTCCAATGAGTCTCTCCACTCTGTGATTTGGGCACGGTGCCCTAAACACCTCTGGTCGGGGTACAAAAAAGTATCCATGGCCTGTCTCCTTGGTGTTGGGGAGTACAACATGGGCTCCCTGGCCACAAGAATTTTTTTAGACGGCGTGGGGTGCCAAATCAACACTTCATGTGTGAAGCTCGGTGAGAGGAGAGACAAGAAACGGGTGAGGGCTGCCGATAATGAGGTGAAAGAGGTGGCTAAGAGGAGGAGAGAGGTGAGGAAGGACGCTCAACAGAAAGAGAGGGAGAGACTAGAGGCTGAAGAAGGTGGACCTTCATACGTCTCCGGTGGCTACTAAATCAATGTAAATTTCATGGAATAAATTGTTTTAAATTGTATATATTGCATTTCTTGTTCTTTATAATTTACAGACATGTAAGCTGTACTTGTGTGCCAAATCTGTAGTCTGTATCTTGTATAGTTTTTAAGATATTGCATTTTAAAATATGTTTTTTCGATTTTCTCAAATCACTGTTTTCGTCAAAGATCACAGCTTCTAAACACTTTTGTGTAACAACCATTCAATGGATTAATGTAATATTTGGCCTACTTTATCCCAAGGCTATTTAAAAGATTAATATGAAAGCATTTTGTGATATCTTGTAAACTTTAGTTTTTATGGCTTAAAATGTGTGCTTTCACCTACAATTTTACGACGACAAGCTTTACGGCCAATTTTGATCAGGCATAAAAAATTTTCTATGGCAGATATTAAGAAAAGCTCTCATAGTAACGTGTGTATAGGCCATATCTCTGTTAATTCAAAGTTTGAAGGTTCTACTCCATATAGATTTGAAGAATAAGTGTATTAACTTGGTTTTACTACAAAATTCAAGATGGCCGCCCCGAAACACAGTTTTTTTTTCAAAAGTTACGAAATTTAATTTAAACCTTTATATAATGTCATTTTGAAGTAACTTGACTTCACAGAACATTTATTAAATGTTTTTTTCAAAAGTTCCCCTCTAAGTTTGTATGTCTCCCCTTAAGCTAAGCATCTTGTGTATGGAAGTGGATGTCCTTTACCTTATAACATATTATGTTTGAGAAACAGAATTAAGGAAGTCTCAACATAAGAAATATTTAGGAAAATTATTGTGGCTGTTGAATAATTTATGATAATTAATAGGTATGAAGCGTGAGAAAATTTTGTAACTTTTTTGTGTGTTTGAACTTTGTCTCTTTATTCCACCTTAAAGATTGTTCTAAGTCTTGCATTTCATATAAATGTCTGGACTTCAGACTTGACATTCACTTTCTCTTGTAGGTCTTCTCAGAACATGTGGATCAAGTGTTAGCTGATGAGAATTTTGAGCAAACCATTGGAACCTTTGATGGAAACTTCTCACGTCATCTCCTGGAGCTATTGGACAAAATTATGGATGAGAACAATACAAAGACTCAAGAACACAAGCTCTTTAACATTATCTACAGGTGGGTTGACCACAGTAAATAATAAAAGGAACGTAAAAGGAACATTTATTCATTCATTTATTAATGTTTATATTTATTTATTTATTTTGTATACAATCTTTATGCCCCCATCTCAGAGTTCATACCTTACATTCTGCTTTCAGACTGGATTTCAATGGATTTTATACTGAGCGTCTGGAGGCACTCTCTGCTGAGCGGGCAGTCAAAGACAGCTCCATTGCATCTGGGCACAGCATATACAGTGACAGTGAGTCATTTCATTTCACCTTTGCACCCTTGTAGGTGTGTCAAATTCCAGGTTGAAGACCAAATTTTTTTGGCAAATGTGTGATTTCTAGAAAGAAAAAATTAACTGACTTGTATTCATGACTTTTTGCATTGCTGCTGAATTTTTTTTTACCAGAACTGGGATAAGCTCCGGCTCTACAGGACTCATAGATCTTGAAGGAACTTTTTTTTTGTTTTTATTATTTGAAGGTTATTAAATTCAGTTTCTAGCAATTGATGCATTATAAAGATTTTATATTGAAAAAAAAATCTGTTCATGGAATAATCTTTTGTTACTTTGCTTGTTGTCAAAGATTGTTATGCATTCTTTTCTTTCCTTTGATTTTTTTTTCGTAGGAGAGATTCTTTAATCTTAATGAAACAAAAAGTTGCTTCTGCAACATAACATACATTATATAATATAAAACAAGAACAGAAAGTATCCAACATAATTCTATTCTTTATAATTGTTTGTTCCAGGCTCCAGTGGCTCCTTTCCCCCCTCTCTCACAAGCCAGCAGCCCGACTCAGTCCGCTATGTCCCAGGCCACTACAGCTCGAAGAAAAGCTCAGGTTCAGGATCAGACAGATGAGAATGTGAGGACACGTTCATAATAGATTTGTAGCTGAATTGATTTAAACATTTTCTTAAGCAGACTTCATTTTTGTCAGAGATAAATGGTGTGTCTGTAGATTTTAATAAGGTGAAGTACAATATGGCTAAGCAGCAGCAGAACTTCAAAACAAAGCATGCAAACATGAAAATGAAGGCCAATGAAATGACATGCTTTTTTGAATTTGGGCAAAATCTTCTATGTTTATTCTATGTTTCTCGACTTTCATTTATTTATTTATTTTTTTTTGTGAATATAATATGAGTGGCTGCACAGGGAATCCTTTGCACGTATGTCTCACAATTAGTCAGTGGCACAGGAACACTTTCAGAGAAATATGCGTCTAACTATGACACACTTTCACATGCAAAATTTCTTTGGCCAAGTTGGTGTAATGTAAAATCTAAAGTAACAGGAGTATTGACTGAAGTATCGTGGGGAAATCTGAAGAATATTGGGGATTATCATGACTAAAAGAAACAATTTGTGACGCTAAAATATTGGAGGCCCTGATCCTGGTGATTGATGATACAGCTGGTTCTGAAGATGGATGCATAGCTTTATTTTAAAGGGCAGGCTTCTTCACACGAAGCAAACATCTTTAGCAGCTTTTCCAAATTAGCTGATTCACTACCATCTTCAAATCTTGTATATACTGGTATTTGTGTAGGCTATGACTACAATTCAATTTGAAAGACGAAATAAATCGCGGGGTCTTACTTTTAACAATAAATAATTCAATAAAGCCATGTGAAAAGTGTTACAAATTTTCTATCAAATAAAAGAGAATTGGTAAGAGAATAATAATACAGTCATGGAACAGTCATTTGACAAGGAACAAGCAGAGACTGAACAAAATGTAAGAAAAAGTAGGGGAGATAATTTTTGAGATACTGTAACACACATTTACCATGAATTTTGATGGCTTTTATTCTCCTTAGAAATCTATTTAAGCTTGCAAAAAGGCAAACATTATCCACTTTGCGATGCATGCAAGCCAGTTTCATGTAAGTAAATGATCCATGAGGTCCATAAAAAGAAATAAGAAAATATAATTCAGTATTATTCAGTAGTCGCAAATTTCAAAAATTCAAAAAAAGTTTGAACACAAAATCAACACAGGACTATACACATATGTACACTTTGTATAATCCACATTACTTTATGTGGTACTGGTATTCAAAAAAGCACCCTTTAAGGCATTATGAGGCTTTGAGGAACATGGACATCCCATACAGTAGTAACTGGTCCTGCACATCACGCCTGGATTCCTGCAGAAAACACACTGGACATCTGCACCATTGAAATTGATTAGGTGTGTATTAGCTGTACAGTGTTAAACTGTATTTTCTTCTGGCTTTTTCCTGTTCTCCTTGAGAAAGCTGCAAAGTTGTTGGGTGTCAGACTGGCTGACAGCTCGGTCAGTTGTGTGACGAGGGCAATTTTAAAATTCTGAAAGGTCAATTTTTTTGCCACATCAGGACGACTACTGAGGAACAGTATATGGGCGCTGACCTGTGTTATTTCCAGGATCCATGAAAACATTTTTTCCACCTCTTCCTAGTCTTTCTGTTGTTGGTACTGTAGTAGGAAATCTTTTGGTCAGCACGATCACTCCCATTCATGGATTTGTTGTATGCGTGAAACGTCATGGGTTTGATGACATGACAGTCCCTCAGAAACCTTTGCTGATTCAACCATGGCTTTGGTTGAAAACATCACACAGGTGGATTTTTTTTTGCCTTTGTCCTGCCTCGTTATTGACAGGGTGTCCATTTTCCTGTTTTGGTTATGTCTCGATTTTTGAGTTTTCTATAGCTTTATTATTCACAGTCATGTAAAAGTTGGAAGTTCCGGTGACGAAATACAGTCTGCGTTATTTTGGCGCCCCTTTGGATGCTTTAATTTTGTATGTAAACTGGTTTACTACATATGTCCAGTTGACGAGTCACATAGGCCAAAGTTCTTTATGTGGTACGGATACGGTTTTCTGGGTTGCACTGTTTATAAGCCCACCTTCTTGTGAACACTGTATTCATTTCATTCAAGCGAATTTTGTAATATGGATAAAAAGCAGCCTTGGATTAAATTTTACAGTAGGCCCCTATGATATATTAAAATCTATGGATAAATCAGTAATGCAATTTCAGGATCTAGCATAATAAATTAAGAAATTATTATTATTATAGCTGTCTACAATGTACTAATAATATCATCATTAGGCCTATGCATAGAATTTTAAAATTACTTGCTGTATTAGATCAAGAATCTATGTAGGCCTATCTTGTTATCTTCCAAAATTAGCTGCTAATATTTAATTTGATTTGAAAAAGGAAATATGAGAAAAATGCAAAAAAAAAAGATTTTGATTGTCCAAAACAAAGAAAGAACAATTTTTTTGGCACTAAACTTTCTAAAATATTGACAAATGGAATACACTGAGCATTTTACACACAAAGATAAGAATATTAGAGCAATGTGACAAAGGATCTGTATCCCACCGCTTTGGACCAAAAAAAGAAACGTTTGTTCGTACCTAGTCACCACTTCCAGTGATATAAAGTGGCCATGGGTCTTGATCAGTGCCTGCTCCTCTCTCTGATTGGCCTCTGCCTTGATCTCTCTGTACCTCCTGGCCTTCTCTGTAACTGCTGACTGGGCTTTGACTGTTCTTGTATGGTCCCACTTCTTCCCAGGTCACAACATCTCCTCACTGACAGGTAGGTCCAGTGTTTGGAGAAACTGCCGAGACGAGGTTGCACCAAAATTGAACCATGTAACTCCGATAGTGACGGCGATGGAGATTCGATTTCAGCTGACAAACTGGTGCTTTGGGCAGCAAGCCCATATCACTGTATGGGCACTTTTGTTGGCATTTTGGGTTGTCTGCAGGGTGCAGCGTCCCAGCAGTTCACCCGATGACATCCGCTGAAAGGTCGGTCTGTTATCAGCAACCAGCTTACACAGCGGACTCCCCACATTGTCTGTATAGACCTCTTGCTTGTGCTTTCTGGTGGAAACACCTGGACGCCTCTCCCTCGGGGCAGTTTTCAGAGTAGGGCTCATCATCTGTTGAAGAGCAGAATGGTGATATATCTGGAAGGAATGTGCCGCAGTCTTTTCCCCTAAGCGTGACTTTGGGCTTAGCCTTGGATTTCTCCGCAACCAGATTCCGCAGGGCTGTCCCCAACCCTTTGCCCACGTGATTCACGCACTCATGTTTCTGAGCAGGAGGACCAGGAAGCTCAGTATTGGGAGCCACCACCTATTTGGTCTTTTAGTCGCCTCATATGATCACGCAGATATGCGGTGGGAGCAATTCTTTGCGACACCCCTCCATACAGGGTGGAGAAAACAAACATAGATCACATAAAAAGAAGTAAAAAAAAAACAAAACACATTGTGATACAGGCCTAATGTTAGAACTCTATAATTTGTAGTTTCAATGTTTACTTACAAGTTATTCAGCAGGTGGTTCCCAACATTATTATTAGTGTTATCGTTATTTCCATTTCTGACGTTCTCACTCTCGTCATTTTCTTCATTGTGTTGAGTCTTATTGTCATCATCTCTGCTGCTAAAGCTGTTGCCTCTTGCCTCCCCCTCCACATAATCAGCGTCGTCCCTGTTGTTTGACTGGTTGATTGTGCTGATGGACTGGTCTTCAGCTTCCCCTTGGATGCTTTGGTTGAGCTGTGAATCCCGATGCTGGCGTTTGTGTCCTGTATACATTAAAAGAATATTGAGTGAAAAGCACAAATAATTCTGCCGATAACTTTCTGAGGTCTTCTCAAAATAGTGAAACAAATCTGATAAAAATAGAACTTTGAGAAAAATGCAAAAGAGTTTGCTTGTCCCAAACAAAGGAAAAAAAAAATTGTTTTGGCACAAAACCTTATAAAATATTGACACTGAGCATTTTACACACAAAAATAAGAATATTAGAGCAATCTGACAGTTCATCTTCCTTACTTCTATTTACATGCCATTTTGAATGGGCAGGAACCGGTTCCGTGGAACGCAGGACCCTGTTGGGGTCCTGGAGTAACCGTTCTCGAAAGCCGGCAGCGTTGTAAAGGGGAGGAAACCCAGTTCTTGTGCTAGTAGCAAGGCTCGGACAATGTGCCCAAGGTGTGGGCCTCATGAGACTGCTCTCGGGGCGTTTCCTGGTAATTTGTCCTATGACAAGGACATTCTAAGGCAGACCTCCTTGACCTTGTTACATTATCCAAGGTTCACTGTACATAGGTTTTATTTCAGTCAAGCTCTTCATCTGTATGCTGTGCCAGAAGTCACGAAAGATGCAGTTGGTGGAAGTTATGAATCGCCATTATTTCCTCAACATACCCAAGTAAACGTTGCACGTTGGCGTGTACTTTTCTTATATTAATTTAGACTTTCACAATCACAAGCAAACTCCAAAATTGCACTTACTTGTGCCTATTCTCGGATCATGACACAGTTAAAAATATTTTTGTAGTTTTTTTTTTAATCTCATGAGATTTGTTATCTTCATGTAGTCTTGTTTTAATGCATTATAGATTGCATCACAGGTCTCATGCACAATCATTGAAACCCTGCAGGGGGGGATTCTGTACAGGTATTGTAGGTCCCTGAACTTTTGTTTGATTTTGGTACGAAACAATTCAGAATTTCAAAAAACGACAGTCATTGTTGCAGAAAGTAATTTTTGTTATAAAACTTAAACATTAATTAAAGTGACAGTTTTCGGACCTAGCACTTTCAACAATAAAAGTAGTACTAGTAGTAGCAGGCTTTTATGAGTTCATCTAACAATATGAACAAGAACATTTCCAACGAAATGCTGTGAAAACAAATTCTCAGACAGGTGCGTTCTAACACAGATCTAGATTTTGATTAAGTTACAAAACAGCCTTCTATGTGAAGGTTGTAATCCACTAGATCTAAGTTTAAAAAAAAATTTATTTAATCAAAAACTTTCTAAAATCTAGACTTCTCCAGGTATCCTGGGACTGAGTGGGATTTGTCTAGATCTAGACATACAATCTCCAGATGAAAACTTGACCGACTCTTCTGATGGACCTATTCTTTCCCTTTTGGAAAGTAACAAAAAAGGAGCTGCAGTAAAGCCATGGTTTCATGGTACAGTACAACAATAAAACTACACTTTCTCATTGTTTGTTCTCTACACATTCCCTTTTTAAAAAGAATCAATCCATACCTGAGGCCAGAAACGGCAGCGTCAAGGCTAGTCTCTCTCCGAGTGCAATGCTTTGTCTCATCACTTTATGTTCTGTTTCTTTTTCACGAGGTCTAGCAGTCTGTGGAAAATGTCCGTGTCCATTCGGAGGAATGCCTTGCATGTTGAGACATCCTCCGCCACCAGTTCCTTCATCAGATTGGCATACGCCCCAGTCTCTTGTCGGCGCATCCAGGGACAGACCCAAATGCTTCTCTTTTTCTCTTTTCTTCTCTGCAGTTTTTCTTGCAGGACTAATCCTGCAGCGGTACATAAATCGTTCTCGTCACTGCAGACAGCCATTTTGAGTAAAGTCACATGAATAAATTCTCTATTCTGAGTACGGACTCAGGTAAACAAAGAGCGTTCTGAGTGGGAAATCGGAAAGCAGAAAAAGGAAAGCCAGGACAGGTTCCCACGGTCTCTGTTCCGTTCTTCTATTCTTGAAACCTACCCATGTAAACACACTGAAACTTCGTCGTAGAGGCGCCAGGCCCTTTCAGTGGTAGCCAGATAGTGGGTCGTCTGGAAGTGCTTTACCAGGCCAGAAAGGAGGGAAATGTCCAGAGATCACTTATAAAGATGTTCCAGGCAGTAGATCATTTTGTTACACCTGAGTGCTAAAAATTTACATATTCACTTCAGACCAATATTAATCCCATATATAACTTAGATAGGTTGTCATTTGTGGAAAACATAATTGATAATTTACATAAGACTTCTAGATTGTGGCCATCTGGAAGATAAACATTTTTTAAAATGCTAAGGCATCGTTTATTTTTCAACCAAATCAATTCAAATTCGGTACAAACACACACATGTACAATAAAAAACTTCACTTAGAAGGAAATTTTAAAAGGTTTCTTAGAACCAGAGATACTGAATCTCAAGTGTCCACACCCTTCCAAAAGGTCATTTTGTTGCATAATCACCAACAGCTCACAAGTTTAGAATATCAAAATTTCATTCTGGGTGGACCTATGTTGTGGTACTAGACACAATTGATGAAAGTTTCAATAAAAACAGATGAAAAATAAAAAAAAGAATAGATCTAGTGGCAAAAAAAAAATGCAGACAAGAAACATTTGGAGAAAATCAATGTTTTTTAAAAAAATTTATGAAATACAAAAAAAAGTTGCCAGTATTCTGAAAAATGATGTTCATAGCAGTTATAGTATACAATTAGGTTTAGCTGGAACATTTGATTAGTATGACAGTCAAAATATGACAATAGTGAGCAAATTAGTGGTAGTGGCACTCTCCCCACAAAAATCGCAATGCTCCAAGAAAATTATTCATTAAAACATCCCTGGTGCATATGCTACTAATTCTTCCTCTTTTGCCTCCTTCGTAGCCTGTTCAACGGCTTCTTTTTCTCCTGCTTTTTAGCCTCCTGCTGGATCTCCAGACTCTTGTACAGGCGTTGCTGAGCACGGACATTGCTGTGTTTGTGGCTGAAGACACCAGATTCTATTCCAATAACACTTTTTATCATCAGCCTTTATCATCCGGGTGTGGGTACAGGCCACCAAGAAGAGCCTTCCTTCTGTCCCTGTCCTGGGGGAATGTCTCCACCTCTGTCCAGCTGTGCCCCATCGCTCTTAGGTCTGTGTCCCTCTAGGGGCGTCAACGTCTCCCAAGACATGTGTTTGATTGATTTCTCTGCGCCTAACCCCCAACCTGGAGGACCAGGAGCTCAATTTCGGGAGTCTCCACCTATGTGTCCTTTAGTTGACTCAAGTTAGGAGTATTCTTTGCAACACCCCTCCCCACAGGGTGGAACACTTTTTAAACTCAGGTCCAAAGTTGAATTCAGTAACAGCAGTGACCACAGCAACTTCAACACGCTTCAATCGCACCAAGTTTTATGCCTCCTTCCCTATAGAGCGAGTAATTGCTATTTCTAGGAACCCACTTCACGCTGTTTACTGAATTTATGCTTGACTTTTCAACCATGATTGTTCTTTGCAAGATATACCTATATATAGTAGGTTACAATTACTTGCTATAGGAGCAGTGCTCATCCTGAGCGGGTTGTGCTAACCATTGTACCAAAATCATGTCCTTTGCCTCGCACGGTATGCAAGTTTTATGCAGATATCTTAACAAAAAACAGAAAAAGTAAACACAAAAACTTGTCAAAAATATTATTCAGGGTAAATTGCAAATGCCCACATAGTTGTTTGTTAGTGCACAATAAATGGTCAGTTACAATAACAACAACCCCACTTTCAATATTTTCCGCATCATATCCGCCGTCTCCCATGTTCTTTCCAGTTTCTTTTTCTGCTTTTGTTTTGTTTTGTTTTGCCGCCTCTTTCCTTTTTTCCTTCTGTCCGCCTCCATGTCCAGCTGTAAGTACACATTCTTGTCTGGAGATTTCTTGGTCCTGGCTTATACAAGGCGTCTGGTATTGTCTCCTGCCTCAACACCAAATAAGCCATTGAAATACACTGCAGCTTCAGGGCCAAAGCTGAACTCTGCAATTGCAGCCAGCATGGAAAAAATTAAATGATCCCTGCTGCGAAAGGGCACTTTTGAGCATTTTGCCCATTTGGCACAGTGAGGACTTTCATTCGCATTCTGCGTCAGATGGAGCTCGCAACAGCTTTGCCTCAGTCAGACGCTTGCACACTGGCCAGATGTACTTGTGCACTCTTTCAAAGTCCAGCTTAGTGGGAATGCGTGAGGAATGCCTTCCTGAATATAGCTCTTTTGAAATGGAAAACCTTATAAAAGCGCCAGGAGTTGACACCAGCGGGACAATGTTTGTGCTGTGGGTGTTCGTCTATTGAGGAACAATTTACAGGCTGGCCTGGATTGCAGTCCTCATAGATTCTTCTGTTGGGTTGCCGTGTTTGGCTCCTCCATTGTAGAGCAGCGTTGACATCGTTTTGGCAGTGAGGCTGCTGTATTTCCGTCTTCATCAAGAGTGATATGTAGATTCAGAAAAGTGAAAGAAAAGATTGGGTACATCACTCACTCCTCTCTGTGCCTTGAGGCGGATTAGGTACATAACGTACGTTAAAAAAAACGCGAAGGCTAATTTTGTTCAGCCTGTAAGTGAAACAAAGTGAAGAATAATTATGCTCAAACTCAGGAACAATATTATAGACATTTTTCACTTCACTGTGTCATTTCTGGAGTGATTTCATGAGTTCTGTAAAACAAATGAATGCACATGGAGATTACAGAAAAGAATAGACTAAGAATTAGAAGATAAAAGGAAGATGAGAGCAGGAAAGAATAAGAAGTGAGCAAACCCTTTGAGAACAGTTATTTCAACAGTTGTTAAGATAAGCCTTTCTTGTTAGATCGCCCAGTTCTTGTGGCAGTGGTTTGTTCATAGAACAAATCTATGAAAAGCTTTGGAGAGCTAAAATAGTTGTCCATGACATTGTGATAGGAGAGACGGCCAACCAAAAAACCAAACCGTAAGTAACACCTTCTTCCGTGTTGTCCTCTGCTGTGTGTGCACATTTGAAAATTTCCATGTAACTTGTGTACTGTGTGGAAGCATCACGCACACACACACCATAGTTTCATTCCAATGCGGGCGTGGTGCTTGTTAGATATTGCCTCAGGTGGGGAGTTCTCCCTCGGTAGCCAACCAAACTCTCGTCGATGGATACATCTTGGTGTGGCTTGTAATTTCTAAGGAACATTGTCTTCAGCTCATCAAACACATCTTTGCTTTTGTGAATTCTGTGGAATTCTTGAGTGTTCATGAGTTGGTTGTCGTGTGTTATCTGCAAAGTGCAAGAACTTGAGTAACAGTTTGCGGGTGTCATCAAATACTACTGTAACTTGATTTGTGTTACTTTTCTGGAGAAGCAAAAAAGTGATTAATTTCTTTAAGAAAAATATTTAAACCTAAATATTTGGATTCTATGTCTAAAAAGGTTTCAGAAATTGATAATAAATACAAATTCAATGAACCAGGCCAAACTTGCGAGATATTCGACTTATGATTATATGTTTAGCAAAATGTGTTTTTCAATACTGTTGTAACTCAAGTTACGGTCCATAACGGTCGGAAAACCGTTTTTAGAGGTGCCATATTTCTAGTTACAATAGTATTGAAAAACAAGTTCTTCTGCTAACTGGGTTGAATCTTGACTTACAGCACATGTTAAGTCTACTAATACTGTGCCATATGGTGTTTTAAGGTTATTGCAAAGATATTAAGTGCATATATATAAGTGTAGGCTATTTGTGTAGACATTAAAAGATGCATTTTTTGCACCATGATGTCTTTAACAGTATATATCTCTGCGTGTTTGAGTAAATTATGTTTGGTCTTTATCTGCCACACCCACGATTGCATACTCTTTCTCTGTTTATCTGTCTATCACGTTCCGTTCTCTCTTTCCTTTTTACTTTCTTTCGCTTATTTTTTTTTACACCTAAGGCCAGTCCTAGTGTAGCTCTGTAGGTCTGTGATTGGGCTAGCGCGAGGCACGCTGGCTGCGTGTCAGCACAGCCGCACAGTGTTTAACCGTCTGTGCGGTCTGTAACTGACAGGTCTGACTTGCTATTTTTAGGTACAGTGTAATCACGGCTTCCGCCACCGGCTGTGTTAACTAGATTTCCATTTGAGTGCAGTCAGTGCAGTGAGTACCACTGACCACAATGGCTTCCTCATCAGATGAAGATCTTGGAATTGGGCTTGCCCTTTATTTGCT
>JBDFRD010050419.1:0-14588 GCA_039654405.1 Bullina lineata | reverse complement strand
CCCCCCCCCCCCCCCCCCGCCAAGCAAAGAACCTGCACACTCTTAAAACTAAGTTATGTCCCTTTCTATAATTCAGACCCGCTTAATTTGAAGTTTTGGTCCATTCCCAATCACTTGGATTATGAGGTTTCCACTGTATCTCTACTTAAAAAACAATTTAAGAATAGTCAAAGCAGACCTAAAAAGATCAAATTGCCATGATTAGCAAAATGCTTTCATTTTTTTTTGTTCAACTATAACGCTTTTATATAGACTATTTTCTAGTTGGTACCTGCTTTTATTGCTAGATCTGTTACTTACGTGTTCAGTGAACCAATTCTAGGATTTATCACTCAAAATGTAGAGACGTTTTTCAGCTTGGAAATAACATTTTTTTAATTCGAAATTATAAACTACCAGAGACAAAAGAGGGGTGTCTTTATACTTAGAGGAGCAAGACGGCTGTCTTTATACTTAGAGGAGCAAGACGGCTGTTTTTATACTTAGAGGAACAAGAGGGGTGTCTTAATACTTAGAGGAACAAGACGGCTGTCTTTATACTTAGAGGAACAAGAGGGGTGTCTTTATACTTAGAGGAACAAGAGGGATGTCTTTATACTAAGAGAAACAAGACGGGTGTCTGAATACTTATCATCTTGCACATCCCTCACTTTTCCTCATCCCTCATACTCCTCACAGGAAGTGTTTCCTGCAGCAGATGTTCAACCGCTCCTTCACAGGAAAGATGGACTTCAACTTTGACAAGCAGACCTTGGACATTTTAGTGAAGACAACCAAGGAACAAGAGCAGAGGCATGGGGAAGCGAAGGACCTGAAAGCGTTGTCAGGTGGCGAGCGTTCCTTCTCCACTGTATGCTTCATCCTGTCGCTGTGGGAGGCTATGGAATCACCATTTCGTTGCCTGGATGAGTTTGATGTGTTCATGGTGGGTAGAAGTTACTTCATCTTTATTCTCGTTTAGGCTGATTCCATCGCCCCTTGAAGAGATTCCAGAATATGTACTGATATATAAAAATTAGTAAGGAAATGCTCCGTGATTATTATTATTTGAAATAAAGTTTTATGTCCTCCTCAAAGACCTACGTCTGTTTCTTTGAGAAACTGGACTGGCAAATAAAATGTTTTTTTCTTTAAAAGATACTTATCAAAATTTCATAGTAACTTCTGAATTGAATTACTTTCAACCTATGTAAGGTAGGTTTCTAATTTCAATCACTATCTGAATTTTAAAGTAGTAGCTGACTTTTTTTATTAACATTGTTGGAAAGGCATGTTATCATTTGTCTATTTTGTCCGTGAATATTATTTCTAAAGCATCCATCTTATCTGATTTTGTGTTTCTAAATTGAACTTTGATATACAGTTCTTTTGTCTCACAAATCTATGGATGAATAAAGGAATAAGAAATATATACAATGTGATCAAAAAGATTGTTTCATTTCATTTGTCTTCTATGGAAGTCTATTCCATAATATGGAGACATGTATATTTGTGGAAAATATGCAGAAATATGAATCCTTGTCTGAATCAATTTCCCACAAATTAATGTTAATAAAGCTCATGTCATCTTATTTTGTTTTATCCTCTGAACACTGTATATGGGATGTTTAATTTGTCCATGATAAAGAATGTAAATTGATTGAACCCCGAGCATATTTCACACCTGTTCTGTGTTCTGCACTGGGCAGTTGGTAAGAGTTGACAGAGGTTTTACCAAGTACTTTCTTTGGGATTAATTAGAACTTAATGTTTGATTGTGTTGTGACATCTAAGTGTAGGTGTAATTATTATACAGTCTCTTCAGTTTGTTTCAGTCTTTCATTATTTTGATGTACTTCTATTTCTTTGCTGCTTGTCTTGTAGGACATGGTCAATAGAAGCATTTCCATGGACATGATGATGGAGACGGCCGGCATGCACAAAGACTTGCAGTTTGTTTTCCTCACCCCTCAGGATATGAGGTATGTTGTCAGTTTGAAGTTTGCATGACATTAACTGTTTTATGTACTTGCACAAATACACACTGGAATACTGTTGTAATACGTATGAGAGGAGCTGCTTAAAAGTACAAGAACAGTTTTGTGGATTTAAGAATTGGAATTTATGCAAAATGCATTAGTTTACAGCTTTACAATGAATAGTAGGCGATACAGTGTAGATTGACAGTGCCATTTATATAGCCATAGCTTTCCAAAATGTTCAGATTTCTTAGAAATGATATTGGTTTTTTGAGCTATTTTACACTGTATTATTGTCCAGTCATTGCAGAATTCACATTCAAAGAGAAAGACATGTAATTTACAAAAGACGTTTTGTGAAATGTTTGTGTCCTGTAGGGTTTGGAAATGGTAAAAGATGTTCTTGAAGAGCATAATCTTAAACTTAAAGTACGTCTTTCTAGTTTCATGGTGCATTCAACTGTCATGTATCACATTTATGAACTTTGCTTTGTTTGTTGAATAATCTTATTGAAAAGATACTACTTTGAGTATATTACATTACTGCATTTTTTTATTTCTCATATCTTTTCATTCTAGCTCAGTGCGCAAGACTGTTAAAGATGTCAAGATTTTTCGCATGCCAGATCCAGAAAGAAATGAAAACCAAAAAGTGCTCAATTTCAGCCAAAGTTCTGGAACCTTGACAATGGACTAGGACTTGCCCTAAGATGATGGGACAATGTACAAATCTTGGCTTTAAAGTTTTGCCAAGACCTGAAAAATGGAAGGGCTTGACTTCGAACTTTCAACAAAGGAAATACATGGACCATAGGTTGTATGTTTGAATTCAGCTACTCCAAGAGAAAACTTCTTTGACTTATATTGTATGTTTTGAAAATATTGCGTCTTTCCTTTGAAATTCTTTGTACAATTCTTTGATTCATTGTACAAGCCAATCGTGAAGGATGACATCATTGAGGAATAAGGTTGAAAAGTCAAAGGTTTTATTGTGTGTCATAAAGTGGAATTGTTTTAATTTTTAGAGGAGACTTGTCGCTCTGAAAATAATTTGAGCTGGTAAAGCACAATGTTACACAAATGTTTGCCAAAAGCTGTGAATGCCTTTATAAGCACAATGGAACTCAGATATAACTTGTTGAGACAACTGCACAACATTCCGGTCTTGTTACTAAATGAAGTGTCTGGTCCTTGAGGCAGATATCAGTTTACAGTCATGAAAGAGCATTTTCTATGGTTTTGGGGCAACAGGTAAAAAATCCACTGAGCACAGGAACGATAAGAACATTTCATCTTCTAATTAATGCTGTACACTGTTTTTCTTTACTCGTTGTAGTGTGAAATGCATGCAATTCATTTGGTTCACTTTGTCATCTCATTTGTATTGTGCTAATGTTCAAGAGCCACTTGCATTGACTCAGGTTTGTTAAATCTACGCTGAGCCATGCTATGAAGACAGTCTCTTGTGAATGATAGAGCCTAATTCAGGGGGTTTACATTAGATAATCTGTTTCTTGTCCAGATGGATTTGCCTTTTGTTTTCAAAATTATGACCTGCTCTTTGCTTAATGTTGTTTATTTCCTGTCTGTTCTCAATAGTCCTGAAACTAATTTTTTAATGGAATTGGGATATACCGGTAATCAAGAACAATATGGTAAGATAAAGATAACTCATAAATTTGGTGATTCGAATGCGAATCATGGCACAAGGCAAAAAAACAAAACAGACTGTTTTCTTAATTAATTACAAGACAGTTAGTCACCCCCTGCTTATTCTTTATAGGGCTGCAGGTATTTTTCATGCAAAGCCAACTTCATATTCTTGTAAATTTTAAAGTGTGATGTCAGTATCTGCCCTGTGCACTTACTGGTGAGTGTACTTGACTTGGAGTTTGCCACTCTAGTCATGAGATTGAGAGTAATGAGAGGTACATGTTGTAAATCTGCTTTTTTAGAATTATCAAAACAAATCTGTTTTTGGAAATTTCCTTCTGATTCTGTTTTTATTTGTGCGCTTTGGAAATTTTATGCACAACTATTTCAATGCGATATTTTTATATTGTGGTCTCCGGCCAGTTACCCGCCGTCTAAATACAGTGGTCTCCGCCTGAGAACCTGCCCCTTGGGAGACATGATGGCCGTGTTCTTAGATGGATTTCAAAGAAAAACAATGTTTGCAATTGAACAACGCAACTCAGACGGGGGGTGGGCGGTTGGGGGCACTAACACATTAGTGGAACATCATCACTGACCAAATCTGTGATTGGCTTACTTAAATTTTAAACACCTATCAAAATCATGCTTATTCCATGCCAGACTAGTCCTATCCCTGTCTGAATTACGCAAAGCAATGCCAGACGCTGGCAACTCCTTTCTATAAAATCTAACTCAAAGACCCATTTTGGTTCTAATCCCTCATTGAGACGCCGCTTCCACTATGTAGCTCAAAACAAAGATCAGTGTTTCATCATGATGTGAAGTACGGGCAGCTGGGTTGCGGGGTCACATGACGTCGAGACTATGGAGGAAAAAAAAGGTGGGGGGAGGGGTAATGCTGAAGGTATCGGTCGGAGAATTGGGGCGGGACACAACTACAAAGCATAGATCTAGCCAATTATGACTGGTTTAAGACTCAGGTAGGGGATAGAGCTGGATCGGCATGCTTCGAGTGATGAGAGCGAATAGGCCGAACACATTAATGGAAATAGGCGGGAGGGGGCCTAGAGAACGTGGCTACGGCCTAGGCCTAAAACAAAAGCAGGGCCACTGACAGTGTTCCTGCAGTTTAGGCGGCGGCTGCTTAAAAAAAAATCTATCGGGTAAGAAGGCCGTGTTCTTAGGCAGATTTTTTGTTGAAAACGGGCTCTTACGTGGATGAATTATATAGAAAATATTCTGTTTCACAAAAATGCGGGCTCTTAGGCGGAGACTACTGTACCCAGTTTGTTCTTTGTGAAAAAAAATGTTCCCATGTTCCACTTCCTTAAGAGTATGCTTCAGAACAAAACAGTGCAAGAATCCAACATTCTTGCAGATCATTGCAACTCTGTGTTATGGTTTATTTTATTTTATTCAGCTGTCATGTCATCAACATTCTATGATACAAGAATCAATATTCATTTATCACAAACAACAGTTACATGTACATCATGTACAAAATGTAGTAGAGCAGTGTGGAAAAACAGCATTGAGACTTTTTGAAAAAATATATGGTAGTTACAATATGAAAAGACTGAACAACCATACAAGTTGCGTGCTAATTGTAAAAACGCAGCGTCCACACATAATTTGATTAATGTATGTGTACTTGCTAGTTTTCACTTCAGCATGGAAGAAGAAAGCAAACAAAAAAATCAATGTTACAATTCATACAATAAAATTTTCTATCACTGAATAATGAGCATTGTGGAATTTATATTTTTGTAATAAGTATGAAAAGCTATTACATGTATTTTTAAGAAGAAAATCTAAAATATTTCATACCCAAGATCTTTATCTAAGCTGCTTCAGTAAGTGATTCAAATAAACCACATCATCTTTAAAGATAAGATAGACTTTATAAAGAAATCTCTAAGAAGAAGTTTAGAGTCAAGGCACATGTCCCTGAAGCACCGTAAGGGATAAAATTCAATCATGAGTCAATCTTCTGGTTCTGTAGTAATTATAAAAGTTTCTCAAGAAAAAACTTGTTGTTGGATGTGGAGTAAATCTATGTTTATGGATGGCTCTTCTTCTACCACGACTTTCTCTTCTGCCTTTGCATGAAATTTCATGATGTTTTTATTCATATTTTATTTAAAAAAATTAAATGCGTGTCTAATAAAATATGTATTTTTACATTGATGAGAAGAGTATAAAAATAAATAAAAATTCATCAAAAGTAGTCCACGTTCATTTTTAAGAGCTCCCAAGTATAACTTTAAAAAATCAAGTATTAACTTTTCCCACAAATTGCTATTTTCATATAACGTGGACCAGTTACATCTAGTACTTAACTATTGTTTTCTTCCCTTCTCGTTTGTAAAGAGTTCTCTTCATCCAATGGGGTCTAAAAAAGTGAAACATATAAAATAAAATGTGATTTATTGCTTAAAAAATATTAAGTCGATAGATTGCTCACTCAGACTCACTGTGACATTATGGTCTTCGAAAGTTTTCATATATGGGAATGAGACAACCAACTTATTAGGGTACAACAGAAATGACGACCACTGGATCGCTAAATTGCATGTTTCACAGAAAAATTATTTTAAATAAAAAAAAAAAAAAGACGAAAAACTTAGTAAATGCTATTCACAAACTTAACAACTACCGTATCAAAGAGATTCACATTATGCTTTTCAGCATTTTAAATTATTTTATAAGGCACATTTTGTAAGTTGTCAAGAATTACCCAAACTTAATCATGCACCAATACAAATCTATCTTTCCTCAAACAACAGTGAAAATGTCATATTCCGTTTCAAGTCACATTTCATTCTCACATGAAGTTTCATTTGAAGTTTAACCTTTCTATGCTTAAATTAATTTTATACAAAAATTAATGAGTAGGCCTTTAGGGATATCACATGCAAGTCGATACAAATAATATGTATCAAGGTGCAAATATGTCAGTTTTGCAATAATAATGGTGCAATGTCAGCTTCTAATGTCAACATAATACTGACATAGCAGTTTTGTAACCACAGCCATTAGATATCATCCCTATGTTCCTTAATGTTTCTTCTCAATCATTATCTTATCTGAAATTACATCAATGAAATACATCACAATAATTTTGTAATAAAGTGAAAAAAAAATTATATAGGCCTAGATCTAGTCTATAGATGTACACAAACTTCATTTCATATTCTTATGACCACATTTTCAATAATTTTTTTTTTAAGATCCACCCAAGTAGGCTATGATGAAGAGGCGAACTGGTTGAGTAAATAGGTCAGCAGGGTCAAAAGTTCAAAGCTTGAGCCCCTGTCATTACATTTAGGAAAAAAAAGTTTCATCTTTTTTTTTCAAAACCACAATATAGCGTGTATGTAGATCTATCCTTGAAATAAAAAGTTTAAAACTGCAAGTTGTCGTCATTCATAATTAATAAGTCACTGAGTTGTGCACTATCACAGCAATAGAATGAGAGCAAAGAAATCTTAAATTCGTCGTCTGCATCACATACAGATGAACTGCATACCCCTGTACCATGTACAGACGAACACTTAAACTCTCTGTACCACATACAGGCGAGCAGGCCAATTTTGAGGAATTGAGTTAGCGACACATTTAAGAGTAAGATGCATTTCATGTCAGCTTTCTTCAGTATGAACAATTTTCAAAAACACAGCTGAAAAAATTAAACCATTTGCTTACATTTGCTTATAAGCAGTTAATGGTGGTCGAAAACTTTAAGTGCTAATTTCTCAAAACTGCATATCGGCTGCTTTGCCTGTTTGTGGTACAGAGAGTCTAGGCGTTCGCCTGTATGTGATACAGAGAGTTTAGGTGTTCGCCTGTATGTGATACAGAGAGTTTAGGTGTTCGCCTGTATGTGGTGCAGGGGTACAAAGTTGTTCGCCTGTGTATGATGCAGATGACGATTTGTTTGGGAGTGGGGAGACCAATTTTAATGAACACATTTGGCATGATGGATTACAGCAAAAAAATAAAAAAGCGTGATTTATAAACATCAGATCCATGGGTCACAAATGCATCACACAGATAAAGAATGGGATGCTTCAAGCAATGAGACAGTCACCGTAACTGGCTTGAATAAAACTAACCACAGTCAATGCCTTGTGCCTTGTGCAAGTGAAAGCAAAAGAAAACTTGATTCCACTGGAAATGGTTAATTTTTGTTTGAATTAACATTCACATAGTACAGAACATAAACACACGAAGGGCCTGTACAAAGCATTGGAAACAAAATGTGTCTATTAATATTATTAAAACGATCTGAGACAGTCATCAACGTCAAAACTATCATACACTCACAGGAAACAGCACATAATGTGATACATGTAATAATTTGGCAAGAGCAAATATAATGCCCACTCGTCTTCTGCACTCTTCAAAATGTAGAGAACCAGTTTGTCTGGAATATTTTATAAAAAAATTAATTATACTTTTCAACCAGTTCATATAAAAATTGACTTTATCAAAGTGCCAATGTTTAAAGAAAGACAAAATCTTCCTTAGTCCACACTTATCAAAAAATAAAATCAAGTAAATTAGAACTGAAATGACACCCACTAAACAAAATGTTATTTATAAAAGTGTAACAAAAAATGGGGTCAAAATGTATTACATGTATTATTAATACTAATAATGTGTGTAGTGTAGAAATGTTACTCGCATAAACTCCTTCCTTAACTTTGTCCTGCCCACATTACAACATCAAAAAGTATAAAATCATAATATAATAATGCAGCAAGTATCTAAACAGCAATTTGTTCATTTCTTTAGAGATGACATACAAAACTTACTTACTTACTTACTTTATCTGTCCCCAACTCTACCTTTCGGTGTATGGGTTGACATACAAAACACAATACAAAAATCAAATATAAAGTCGAACAGATTCATTAAATTTAAATCCCCCAAAAAATTCCAGTGAAAAAAAATCAAGTTGGGCACATCAATGAGAATTTGTTCACTAGAGTTATTTAATGATTTTTATACGGTGCCTGAAAAAAAGAAAACAACCCAAAAAACGTACGGTACACTGGCCAATGAAATTTATATATATAATTAATATGAAGTAGGCCTATTATGAACTTGGGATGAAGAAGGTTAAAAAAATTACAGTAAGAATATAATGACATACAACAAATCTCACTTTCATGTAAACTAAAAAAGAGACAAGGTAACAGATGTAGGTAAGGCAAAAACATGCCAACAGAGTCCCATGGTTTGAGCCTTTGAAATGAAAATGTTTTAGTTTAGGGGTATGCTATTCCACTTTTTCTTTACTCGATTCCAGAATCAATTCTCAATTACTGATTTGTAATATGTGTAATGGCATGAGTCTTTGATTCCACAAGTCCTTGCTCATACTTGACTTATTTCCAGTCAGTGAGTTCAATGTTGCAAAGAAGACAATGGAATTTCCTCTCATGGAGTCTCTTGAGTGGGTCCAGACAGTCCTCTATTGTCTGCTTGCCATGCTGCTGGATTTCTGGAGTGTTGCATCTTGTTTTGTCAGTGATTATTGTCTGCATCAGGTCTGAAACTAAACAAAATTGTCGTAGAATAAAGCAATTTATATAGGACTGCAGTTAAAGATTCTTGTCCAAATTTTGTAATAAATATCGTTTTTTAGAGAAGCAACAAAGACAATTAAATTGTTTGGTACCAACAAACTAAGTCGCTGCAAATAATGGTCAAGAAAAGAACAAACATTGTTTCTAAACACTTCCAGAATTGATTCCCAAACAAATTTTGTTTTAGGCATGATTACCCTAAATGAGCAGGTAAATTGGAAGTTGTGCACTGGAATATTGACCTAGTTTTCAACTGCACGGTCGAGTATGCAAGTATGATGCCTGAGGCAACCGACTAATGCAGACTTTATCGCTGTGGGAAATAAAATACTGAAATTTCATTAGCTATTATTTATACATGTAGAAATCTAGTTATTTATAGACATGGTTCAAGCTTGCAGTCTCAATTTGAAGACAGCGATTTTCCATTACAGAGGTTGAGGTTAGAAGCCTAAATTTAGGTCCATCGCTCTTCCTGTTCTACCAGAAGCCTAAATTTAGGCTTAGCTTTAACTCTTTCCCAATGTAATTAAAAAATTTTTTTTTGTTAATGAATCCAAGGGGCGTATGTAATTATTCTTTTTGGTTGGGTCACAAAAGTGTCAATTATTTCGGTTAGCCTAATTTCCATATAGATCTAGATCTACATAGAGATCTAAGCGTAGTGTGTCATATGTCAAATTATTGGAAATTTGAAAGGAATACAGAATAGATCTAGATCTATATTCTAAATCTATTTTTTACACCAACAAGGTTCAATTCATCAATAGATCTAGATTCTAGATCTACCAGGAGCTCCATAAATCCTGTAGGAGGTCAGCAGGTATTTTCCAGTAAAGTGTATCCAATTCAGAGTACCGGTATTCCATAAAGATTGAAATCCTGTCATTAGTTTCAATTTACAGCCCTTTGTAACATAGATCTATATAGATTTTACTAATGTACTCAGTTGATGCTCGTCTTTCTCTTAATTCTCTGCACAAGATTATATTTTATAGATTCTAGATCTAGATATCTAGATCTAGATAGACTCTCTAGATCTAGATCTAGATGTAGTATGTATGGATCACCAGGGGACTGTGAGGAGACAGGTAGATCTAGATCTACTGCATTGGAAAGACTTTCGCCCTTACACTTCAGCACTAACACAACGTGTTTCTTTTGAGGTGGCTCTTTCACTCTAGGTGTAGATCTAGAGTCTAGATATAGATCTAGATCTAGATCAATCTGAACTATTATATCTAGAATCTAGATCTATGAGAATCAGAAGAAAGCTTATGAAGCCGAAGCCTATCAGAAGACAAAACAAATTGGTTAGGCCTATCTGGACAAATTATATTAACCAGAAAAAAAATAATTTGTATACCCAATTTAAAAATAAACAGGAAATGCCATATAAATACTTTTAATAAAGCCAAAGGGAAACATTAATGAAGTTTGCCAGATCCTTTTTGATAATATTGCAATTTTACATTTATAAACAGGAAGTGCCATATAAATATTTTAAATAGAGCCAAATAAAAACATTAATGAAGTACAATTTGGCAATTGCCAGGTCCTTTATGGTAATATTGCAATTTTACATTTATTAACAGGAAATGCCATATAAATACTTTAAATAAAGCCAAGTAGAAACATTAATGAAGTACAATCTGGCAATTATTGCCAGATTTTTTTGTAATATGTCGCAATTTTATATTTAATAAATTAGGTCATGGAGATAACCAGAAGTACATTGTAGGCTAGGCCTACCGGTATAATATTTGATGTCCACTTTTGAGGTAGCGGTATTTCTCACGCCTCAGTCAAGTCTGTTATTTCCTTTTGACGTTGATTACACGTATTTTTTGACGTCTTATGATACTGTCATAGTAAATCGCTGGCCTCGAGGCACTCTCTCTAGACTAGACTGTGGTATGACGTGCATTGATACGGTAGAAGGGAAACAACTGTATAAAAGGTTACGGTCATTAGGATTTTTCACTGTTATCTCCCTTTGACCATTTCTTGAGGGTCTCTTCCTTTTTTTTTTTTTTTAAACATCGTGACGTTTTGTTTCGGCAGCTTGTTTTTGACTCGAAGCAGGGAGTTAACCCACCTGCTTTGCGGGAAATAAACAAAATGATTGTTTCCTCTCTACACGTGAAAGTGAAAGCATTACTAGATCTACATCTAGATCTAAATGACTACCGTAGATCTAGATCTAGATTCTAAATGTCGTGAAAGAAACATTTTTCAAACCTTTGGTGACTACTAGATCTAGATCTAGATTCTAGATCTACTCTGGGTCAGATCTGACGACAACAATTCTGATTCGATCTTCCTTTTGTGTTTTTGAAATGACGTAAGGTCTATCCACTGTTTTATTGATAATGATAAGTCGAGTTGATTAGATAGGCCTAGGTCTAGAAAATCTAGATCTATATAGATCTAGAATCTAGATAAAAATAGATCTCTTTAATCTACTGTGCAAAGTAGATAGACTCTCTAGATCTAAATCTAGATTCTAGATCTAGAGTCTGTGTAGTAAATGAGTTTGGGGGGTGTATGTAGGGATTCCAGTGAAAGCTTTTTTTTATATACATGACATAGAAGATAGGACAGAAGACGCGTTGTTAGAAATAATAGAAAATAATGTTGAAAAAGGCAGCATTATTCACACTGACTTCTTCAGGTTGTACAACAAACTAGCCGAACATTGTATAGAGAATCTAGGATCTAGATCTATCCATCTGACAGTCAACCACTCAGAAAATTTTGTGTATCCACTAACTCACCGTGTCCTGCACCAACAAAATTGAGTACACGTGGTGGGCACTACACCGTGCTCTATCATCAAGTCTGACGACAAAGAATCTAAGGCATTTGCCCACCACGGTCATAAGAGGGCAGGCGATAAATAAGCATACCTCTTCATGAAATTTGTTGGTGACATCGCCAAAGTTTATCCAGGCCCCGATGCTCAAGATAGGTCAATTAATGTCCTATTCCACCCTTCCCTTTCACTAGCACTAACCCCTAACCCTAACTTTTACCCCTTTCCCTAAACTTACCCTAAACCCTAATTAATCGTAGCATTGTAACATAATTGAACACCGGTACAGAAACAATAAAAGAGGGGGGTGGGGAGAGAGATGAAATAATCAAATATGAGTAAGCGAGAAAACTCTGAAATGGTACATGAGCAAGACTGGAAAACCGACGTAAAATAACTCATTCACTCATGGCCCATGAGGCACGTGCGAGCCGCAAGCAACACCATAATAATTTATTTGTCAAAGATTCCGGTGATGAATTAATTTTATAGTCCGCGCCTGACCCAAAACGTCACAAAAATATCTGTGAACAAGTGGCTGTATAAACAATGCCTGGACTCATGACTTTGAACAGTTATAATTCTTACATTTACGACTATAATCTACTTTAATACGTAAGTAGCGCTTAAAATTATGGACAACGTGAATCTTAATTTTAGGAAGGATTTTACTGTGAGCAAAGTTCTGTAGAATTGTAGCAATGGTGCATGTAAAGCGTGTATGGAAATCCTCCCCTAGATCCAGTTAGAATCTATAATCAGTTCAATAGTGGCATCATGGATGTAAAGATCTAGACTCTAGCAAGATTGTATGCAGTGCCTGAAATTGCCTTACTGAACACAGATATGGTGAAGTTTCTTTTCAGATCATTGGAGTAATGAACTGTTAACAAGTGAATAGATAAATAGCTTTAGGTTTTGGTTCTTTTCTCTCTAAGTCCATGGTGGTTATTCTGACAGTTTCCTGTATGTTTAGATTGAAGGTTTACTGATACTGAGGGAAGGGTTGTGTTTGTGAAGTACATGTTGTACAGTGTATGCAACTCAGTTGTGCAACTTGGCCATCAAAGTGTCATTATCATAATACACATGTAATAAAACTGAAGCAAAGCTTAAACCTTTCAAAGAAATATCATTTCTGTTTTCCCACTGAATGGAAAAAGGGGCCTAGATGAACATAATGTCGATGTGTGCATCGAATTTTCAAAGCTTCGAATTGTTCAGTATTTTCCTTTTATTCTTTTTCTTGATCTATGATTTGATACACAAGGCTTTCATGTTACAGTAACTTTGTCGGTGGTATAAACTAACTTTCTAAGGTGAAATAGTTACATGTATTTATTTACTTAATTTTCGCACAAGATGACTTAACGAATACGTCTTTGTTTTTATTGCTCACGTGATGGCATGAGAATACATTTTGTAGTCAATCAAAGTATTCAAACTACGAGATTTCAGTTCCATTTATGATAAGCTGAAGCTAATATTGACTGAGCCAGAGTGACATGTGACATGGAGATGTGAGGCATTTTAAGTATCATAGCAGATCAAGCGAGGAGAATATTTATATAAATGTAGTTTAAAGTTTTCCTCATTATTTTTTGCTCTACTGATACAGAGACATTATTCTATCATATTTAAATCTCTTGTTTTGACATTATCTCTTAATTTTATATTCTGTGCCTGGACCTTTTGTTTTTGATTCACAAAAAGTTTCTAATTTAACTTTTAACACTACTGGGCCTGTTGACACCTCGTCAGGCTCTGCTGCTGTCTGACTTTCTACACTTTCCTCTGAATCTGTTGCAAATGTAGCATCTTTTACTGACTTTCTGACACTGTCTTTTTCGACTACCAACAAAATATTAGAATTCCTGGCTTAACTCTTTCCTAGGTTCTACTGAGTTTTGACGCCACATTCTAAATGACTAATAAGCAAAATAGGTTTCAGGGCATGCTACATAAATCATCATCACAGAACTGTTCCGTTTCGTGAATAAAAAAACATGTTTGATTGCTTTTTTTTTTTTTTTATTTATACAGTTGCAAAGAGAAGAAGTCAAAGAATATATGGATATTTAATCGTTATTACAATACATGCAATGGTAGTGGGACAGTAAAGAGTTGAAAGTGATGTAATTCCAACAATTCTGAATAGTTTGTTCGGTTTCAACGCGCTAGGTAAGCACTTTGTGGTAACTTGTTCAGGACAAACAAACAAGAACAAAAATAATTGGAGGAAATAAAACTCCCGCTACAAACACACACACTATACCACAAGCATACAGATGTATAAAGATACGTCATACATGCATAAATACACAGACACCAAAGAAATAGAATAGATCTTTATTACAGGAAATGATTGAATATATGCTGCCACTGCTTGTATGTATTATCATAGTCTGTCTGTTCCACTGACTGAAGAAAGAATATTTTGTTATCTGTGGTCTGTTCATATCAATTGTCTTTCAGCTTTGCCAGTCTCAGTGTACAAACTTGAATCTTGACGTCAACATGGCTGGAAATGATGAACAAATGGATGTGCTGCTCATCAACCACAAG
>JBDFRD010050308.1:0-14595 GCA_039654405.1 Bullina lineata | reverse complement strand
TGTAAATGTAAACCAAGTTTACTCGATTTATGCTGGCCGTACGTCTTGCCTACGGTCAAAAACCTGTCCGGTCGGCCGGTACGTGTAATAGGCCCTTTAGTTTTGAAACCATATTTTGAGTTTTGAAGGATTAAAACCATGAAAATCTTTTATATATAATTATATATTATATTGTATCATCAGCTGAAAATGCTTTTGATATTTTATGATGGCAATAATATAATACTTTTTTCTTCCATTTTCTAATAAGAATCAACACATTTTTGCTTGTCAAGGGATCTTTAGCTAAATGGTTAAAAGTGAAGCAAATTTAGAAGCGTATTAGAACCAAATTATGTTGTAACTTTGAATAAACAAAGAGTTTGAACTGTTGTGTGTTCTTGCACAGTGTGCATTATTTTTGTTACTTTTATTCAACTTTGGTTGTTGTTTAAACCTTTTTTTCCCCAAGGTATTGAGATATTGTCGGGGTGGCTCGCCCTTATGGGTATCTTCTTCCCATCAGTCCAGAAAAGAAGACATCCCAGTTTGTGCATGTGGTGCGGAGCGGGAGTTTGAATTTCAGGTTAGTCCCTAGAATTATGCAATCTATTTATTTATGAATTACTACAATTGTTCTTAGTAAAAGGAAATTTCGTGAACAACACTGTGGCTCATATTTACGTTGTTATTCTACAGGACATGAATCAAAGAAACTATTCATTATTCATTTAAAATATAATCTATAAATTTAGGTTTGACTGATATATATATATATAGCTCTTTTCTTTTTTCTTTTTTTTTTTTTCTTCATAAAATGTAATGCTCCACTGTTTTCAATGTTGAAGGAAAAATTCTCATATGAAGTGAGGAATTGTCATGAAATGAAATTGTGTGGCATCAGAATGATATTTATGAAAAGTACACACATATGTCAGAGCCACTCATCCTCACTCTTAATATAAATTATAAAGGTTTTTTTTTGGTTTTTTTATGGCCTACAAGAACTATAAATTATAGCCATAGCTTATCCTCATTTTAATATTGCAAAGTGAAACAGTTCATTTTTGTAAAATCACCTCTTTGACAGGTTTTAGTCTGGTATAAATACATTTCCCTTACAGAATACATTAGTAAGCAATTTGCGTTTGAGAAAAAATTATGTACAATGTCTTTATCAGGAGCACAATTCAGTTGCTGTCAGATTCTAATCCAGACTTCTGTTTGCTTTCTAAGAATGCTTTTTATTTCAAATAATTGGACTAATTCGAAAAAATATCTATTCAAATTAATACATGTATTTATTTGCTAAAGTTCATTGATGATATCCCACTCCCCTTTTTCCTCCAAATTTAAAAATAACCTTAAGTGTGAACTACCAAAAAAAAATCGAAGAAGACATCCATAACATTACAATGTATTAATTTTAATTATCGGTGTTGTCTTTGTTTTTTTGCAACCTTATGGTCGTTCTTAACACAGGCACCAAATAGTAAAGTGAATGGTGATGAAGAAAAGCAAAAAGAAAAAGTAAAAGTTAAGTTCCTTAAAGGCCTATGAGGCCCATAGAGCCAGAGTTTATCTCTGTTTCAGTAGTGTGAAATGGAACAGATGATTTTTCATCTCCTAACTCCTAGACAGGATGCTAGTCTGTCTTAGGTTTGCTTACCTAGCAGATGCTGCTACACAATTTGCAACTTGGTGGGGAACTGGAAAAATAGTGTAACATGTCGTTACCTTGGACACAACAAGGTCGCCCAGCCAAAGTTGAACCCAGATCCTTGGATTGGGAATGAAACATTCGCATAATTCCAACCACCACATCTCTCAAAGAAAAATGAAGTGGTACACACAGCTAGGGAGGGAAAAAAAAGAAAGATGAAAGATTAGGCAAGTATTACTCATCACCTATGGAACATTTTTAGGATTGCTATAGGAAAGTTTTGTTCATGCAATAATATTTTTCTTTAATTTATTTCTATCATAATTTTGTTTTCCTCCAGATCATGCCTCAGCTCCTTAACTACCTTGGTGTGGACACTTTAGAAGACAGCCTTGATTGGGGAACGCTGTGTGTGTACACCTGTTCTGAGAGCTGCTCAATTCAGACAACTTATGTACCTGAATTTTTGTGGAAGCAAGATTTTGAAAACGCAAGTAACTCTTTGATGCGACCAGATTTTGTTGAAGTTGATAGAAAAAAATAAGTGGGAAGAAATTTGTCTTCTTCTTATAATTTTTATGATTGATGAAATGTGTGCGTGTCTTTTTAAATTTTAGTTTTTCATTCAGGAATATCTCTTTTAGATAAAACTCAAGCTTTGCAAACAAAGAATTTTTTTCTTTTTTACCTATTCCAGAATATTTCCTTGATGTAATTTTCCAGGAATATCATCAACTATTGGTTATTATTATATTAAAGGCCCGTAAGTATAGGGCATGAAGAGGGTGAACTATTCCCACTATCAAACTCAGAAGGTGGAAAAAATGATTGACAAGAAAATTACTGACTAAGAAGCAAAATCAAGTTACCACAGGACTGCTGCATCACCTGCATTTCCCCCTGAATAGATCTCTGCACCTTGTTGATGTAAGCCTAGAAGTCTAGACAGTTGTAAAGGCATGTGATAATGCAGTTTGTACCAGGTTGTGTTTGCTAATAGTACAACCCTTTTTCTTATTAAGTCAAGGATAAGTGCTTTTATTTCTGGTAGACCTATGCAACGACAGCACACTATGGGAGAAATGATATGTAATATTCTTTTGCCCGCAAATTACAGACAAATTCTTTCTGCAAATTGTATCAAATGTTACAATCGCAATGAATGTATAACTTACAATGCAATGGAAAATGAAATTTATTTATATTTTTATGTACAGAGTTATTTTTTTAGTTTTCTCATAATTTAAAGGTTCCTTTTCAAATAGTTTACGTTAAGAGACCCTTTACATAAAAAAATTAAATATACATGTATTATGCTTATTATGGATGATGCATCAGGATTTATTGAATGATTTCTTGAAAGTTTTATTTCTTCTCCAGATGGTTTGGGTAATTAGGTGAATGATTTGAGAATTTTAGTAAAAAATACAAGAGTACAAGTTACAGACTCAATAAGATGAAAATTCCGTCTGCTTTGGTTTGTTATATCCTACAACAGTTCAGTAGGCAAGCTGCTTGCTGTGCTTTTATTACCATTATTATTATTATGCATCATGATCACTTTATCTACCTGTACTAGAGATAGTATAAGTATAACTAACAAAGAAGTGAGAACCAGAATCCTTCGTGTGGTATGAAGACCCAACTTCAATGATAATTGCAAACTAAAATGGTAGGGGCACGTATTAGTGTGTTGAGCCCAATGAAGAGGCATCTGTTGTTGTTTTTTTTTGTGCCGGTACTACATTGTAGTACAGTTTCTGATGTTTTAATAGGAAGTACATAATATGTACATAAATAGATCCAAGGAGATCTCATATTCAACAAGTAAAGTTAAAAAGTCCGGGTTTTTTTTCTCTATTTGGCTTTGTATTTGTATATCTGATCGTATGAGTTCCCAAATCTATCAGCCTCAGGTAAAAATGAGGTTATCTTCTTGAAATCGCGTCTTCTTATCCCCATCTGACATAGACACAAGTCAAATCCATTGTCTTTGAGGCAAGTCCTGTGTGCTTTGTGTATCAACAGACTCAACTGGGTCTATGTGTAGGTAATTTAGTGCCTGCGTGGAGAGGGAATGGTAGTGCCACATGCAGGTCTGTGCTACTAGAATTTCAAAGTTTGTGTTTGATCATTAATATAGATCATTAGATTTAGTTGCTCTGGTGTGGGTAGGTGTAAAAATAGAACTGGGAATATTTGTTGATAAATGGTGACCCTAGTTAAAATAAAGTCTGGAGTACCAATAGTTTATTTTCATTTTCGTTTAACTTGAAATTCCCAAGATGAATTTCTGTCTCACTTCCAAAGACGGACTGGTTCTTGACAAAGGAGATTATGGAATGCCAAATGTCTGCACATTTTTCACTTCTGTTGATCATTTTTGAAACCTAAACTGCAGTGTTATACTCTACACTTTTTCTTTGATATTTTTTAGTCTACTGTGTCAGAATGCCATAACTTTATCAAAGTAAAATGTAAAGAGATTAAAGTAGATTTAGACTCATGCCTGCTTGGTTTGAGAATGTGTGACCTGAAAGGTTAAGCACAAATTCACTTTTTTGTAATTATTAGCAAAATCACAAAATAAAAGAAGAAACTACGTTGTCCCAGAACTCTTCTAGTTCTCTTCTTTTTTGTTTTCCTGATAATGACTTGAGATGGCCCAAAACACAAAGAAAAAAATCTTGATTGTGGAAACAACATGAAGGTAGGGGTGGATGTGCTGAAGTTAGCGATTCTGTTTTCAAGTTAGTGATAGTGTTTTTCTATTTCAGGGCTAGTTTTCTGTAATTAAGAAAGAGAAAAGAAAAAAATGAATTGGGGATGCCTGTTACTGTTATCTTCATTTGAGGTCATTTTTTAGTCGGTCATTTTCCGTAGTACATTGTATTCTTATGATAAGTGTAATTTGACTTTGTGAAGAAGAAAATGTAGGCCCTGTACTGTGGTCATTCACAATCTGTGAATATTTGCATTTGTTTCCTATCTATGACTGTTGCTTATGATTTTGGGTTTGCATAAAATTATAGATGACCTGTTTATGAAGTGTTTGAGATGTACATGTATATAGGGCTATATGTGATACAAATAAACATAACAAGAAAAAGAAATTTGGTTAAAGTTCCATGTTTTTATTTTGTTTCTGATACAATGTATATATCCACAATTTCTGATTTCAGTCGTCTAAATGACAGTGGTTAACAAGTTAAAATGGAAATCATTGTACATTTTCACATTACTATACATTATATTTAAATATTTATAGAGATAAGAACATGTTCAAAACAGGTGAAAAGGGCATAAAGTACAAAATCCAACAATTCAATTCAATATAAATACATGTAGGCTACTTCTATAGATGTTTGCATAACAAAGACAATATGATTCAACATAGTTAGGTATAAATCTGACAGCATTTGATTTCAAATGATTCGTGAAATTTGATTTGGTTGAATGACGAGGCTTTCTACCAGAGAATCGGGTTTCAAATCCAGGTTGTGCCAGTCCTGCTGTGTCCCTTGGAAAAACACATACAGTGTACATATTTCATATGATTTTTTCCTCTCACTACCATGTGTTAACTGGTTCCTGGCATATTCTTCAGAGGAAGTCACTAGCATCCTGTTCAGGTTTTCTAGGATTACCTGTTCTAATTTATGCTAATGAAACCAAGATAAGCCCTCAATCTGTGGACCTTGAAGGGACTTTATACTTTACTAAGTTAACCAGAATGTAAAATATAGTGATCATGAATTTCTTCAACGGTGTACTATTTGAAGCTGTGATTTACAATGTTATGCTGTCTAATTTCTTTCAGTATGGGTATCCTTTGAATAAACAGCAGTAATGACTGGGCACCTTGTGTTCCAAGGCACTCTTTTAACATTTCATTCTCATACAATAGTTAAAACAAGACTGATCCAAGAGTGGCCTTATTAACTTATTAGGTCCAGCCAAATATAAAAAAAAAAATCATCAACTAAAGCACCACTAAGATCACACCAGACACTCAGTTTCACTATCATAAGGATGCATCAATAACAAATGGGCACCTTGATCTTAAACTTAAAGTTAAAGACAACCTAATAATCTTTAAGTTCACCAAGAATACACCTTTTAGTCTTAGGCCATGCTATTTAACATTCATAGCAAATGTAATGGCCATCTTTATTTTCACAGTTCATCATATTGTCAGTCCAAACGTAGGCTCTTGACCACCTTGGGTAGAGTGACCAAAGATGCTGATCGGTTTTTGCTATTGCAATAGCTGAACCCATACAAGGAGGAAGAAGTAGTCCGTTTCCAAGAACTGCCTGCGGTTTCTGTTTGATTCTTGCATATGTATAATATTTTATACAATGCTGACTTTGTCAGTCTGAGGATATGAAGGAATAAAATGCATGAATAAATTTGCAATAATAATACTACAGTTTCAGACAACTTCTTGGCTTATCCCATTGTGGTAACACTAACAGCAAACACTTCATCATCTGCATTTACATTAGTCTTCATTAGCTGTTGTTCTCACTGCCTTTGCATAATTATAGGATTGTTTATATTAAGAGCTCAGCATGTTTCAGAAGATTGTAAGTATTATAAGATTGTAACAATCTTTTCATTTATTAAGCTATAAAAAAAAACTACAAAGAATGTCCACTGCCCAAATAATTAAACGATCATTTTCATTCGCTGGTTATTACAAAATTATAATACATGTAGATCTAACTAACAGTATTACTCGTAGTATGTACATGAGTGAGGTGAGAAACAATTTATACAGTAAGGAAAGAGATATACGAAGTCTTTCTGCATGTTTAGTAATGTGTGTTATTACCTTTGTATTTCTGTCATAAAAATCTAAAGAGGATTATGAAACTCACCTTTTTTTTCACTTTTTTGTTTGGGCCAAGAAAGGCTTAACCACGTCAGTCAGGAAGGTTTAAAAGTGGGGCATCCCACTTAATCATCAGCATCTCTTGGCAAAACTGAATCAGCATTTTCTCCTCCCTGTTCAGTCTTTTTGGATACTGCAGAAAATAAGGAAAAGTTGTTAAAATCTTACTGCAATAAATATCAATCAAAGTTTAAAATTCTTTTTTTTTTTTTTTTGGGCATCTTGTATGCCTACTTAGACACAAATCTCCTGTGAATGAGTTGTATAATCATAAAGTAATGTTCCCTGCAATTCATAGTTAAACAATATATGACATACATTGCCCCCTGTATAGGTACAGGACCCCCAACAGGACATTGCAAAAAATGACCCCACTGCATGTCTGCGGGCACGATACAGTAAAAAAATTGGCGGTAAAACACAGACCTGGTCCTAGGGGCTGGGCATGGAGTAAGTTCAGTTAGTATTTAGTATCCCCATCCCATAAAAACTGCTTATGGTTACAGAAACCTGAGCCCCTTGGACTAGGAGTACAAAGAGTGAAACAAAAAGCATAACTGAAATGAACAATATACATTATGGGGCACAGAATCATACTAAAAGTACTAAATCTTTTGGATGAAATGGGGAAAGCAACTAGAATCTACAGTAGTATTGTTATTAAGAGACATGAAAAACACTAAAGAAATGAAGGAAACCTTCTTGAATAAATCTAAATCCACTAGCCCACATATTTACATTAATTTTTTCAGTGGTACATGGAATACTCTCTTCTCATGAAATCAACACGAATGATTATTTTGTAAAAAAAAGGGCTTCAAAAAATTATTGTACTGATCAAACTTTTCTTCAGTGACAAAATACATGCCTAAACTGAACTACATCGCCTGCTTTAGCAAGCAGTGGAAGACAGCCTTACATACTTGGGTCTGACAGTATGGGAGCACTTGGATTCTAAAGACAAGAGAAGCAAGGCAAAGGCGAACGGGCACCACAAAAGCAGATGACAAAGACTCAGCTAGTTTCTATTGCACATACTGTTTGAAAGCACGTGGCCCTAAATTAGGATGGTTCTGCTATGACAGATACTGCTCACAAAGGAGCTAGAAACTAGAAATCAGCCTGCAGTAAAGATTGTCAGTTGCGATGGAAAGAGACATTATGTCTCATGACTATAGTTTACTGATATTTGTATTTTTGAAATAAAACATTGCTTCTAAAATATCTCTCTTTTTTCCCTATTCCCTAAATGGCATTTAAATTTTATATCAAGGTCCATATGTGTACCACAGCAAAACAGATTGAAAATTGTAAATAAAAGTTGCATTCTTGTTACATGAAAGAAAGACAGGGTTAACAGGTTTGAAAAAAATGCAGTTTAAGAACCTTCAGGAATCAGTTTTTGGGCAAGCAGCACTAACCTGTAGTATGAGACAGTTAGTGTCAGTAGAATCACTGATGACATCACTAGAAGTCAGTGTGCTGAGGAGAGTTGCAATTTTTTTACTGTCTTGCAACTCAATCAGGGATATTCCATTCTCTCTGCAAAACGCCTGAATGAGGGTGTGATGAATGTTCATTCCAACATCCTCTTTATTTGTGTAGGGCAGCACACACATCATTACAGTGCTGGGATTGCTGGTAGTGAAAAAAGAAATGAAAATATATATAATTCTGCAGCAGCTATCTTTGAAGTTCATTAAATGGGGAATTATATTCTTAGAAACTTTTAATTCATAAAATATTGCAGCAAATTTGCAAAAAACTAAGTGAACCTTCTCTTCAAAGACAAAAGCAGCAATAAAAAGGGGTATAACTGTTTAAAAATACAATGGGAGGTAACCCAATCCACTTTTATACTGAATACATAAAAATGCGATTACTTCCCTTAAGCTGATGCAAGCTTCTTATTTTGCTCGCTTTGTTTTGGATACACATACAAACACACGGGTAGATCTATGACCTGGACTACTCACTTCTTCAGAAGTTCAGCGCATGAGGTCATCCCCCAAGTTAGCCGTTTCTTCTTAAATGCTTGTTTAAGACAAATCTTCATGACATTTCCCATTGTCTTTAGTACCCTGTGAATTCGAGACATGATGCAATATCAATAAACATGTTACAAAAAATTAGGGATGCAGCAGGGTCGAAAATGCATGCATTCGCATTCGGAGCAACCACATGAAATCATGAAGTGAGCCTTTTTCAAATATGAAACTGATAACATCTACCACTTATGCATGCAAAATACAATTTATTTATCTGAACTTTAGATATAATCCTAAAATGATATCAACAAAGCACACATATTCCTTGATCATTTCACTTAGAATTATGCAGCAGTATGACTCAGTATGAGCCTATGGCATCTGAATCGAAACATTGAGTGATGCAAATATTATATTGCAACAAAAGCTCATGATGTGGATCTAGCGTCTTCAGAGACGTTAAACATTTTTTCTTTCTTTCTGCTTCAAAAAGATTGTGGAAAACTGTGCACCTTCTTATTTTTTATTTTTTTTATTTTTTTTTGTAATGGGGATGCTCCCAGGTATCGACATCTTTGGCTCAAGTGTGTTCTTAGAATTGTCAGCTAAAGTTATTACATGATGATCATTATTGTTGCTTTAGGCATAAATAGAGACGTTGCACATGTAACATGCATGCAGTATGGAGCTTTAATCTTAGATCTACATCATGATCTACAGGCTGAAAAAAAAAATTAAAGCACTTTTAATTTTAACCTTACACTTACCTTGCGTCAACCACACTTTCTTTTTCCATGTTCTCAGGTAAGGTCATTTTGAAAATATTTTATTTGTTTGGACACACTTCGTTAAGAAATTTCCAAGATATTGTTGAAATGTTTGCAGCGGCTCGAAGACACGTTTAGTAAACGACGTTAACTGATCGGAATGCCTCAGGTGTGAATGCTGACTCAGTGTGGTTGCACCAGCTTCTATATTTAGCATCTTACTAAAACCTGACATTTTCATTGGTTGATATTCGGAACCAAATATAACGTCCTTTTTGATTGGTTAAATTTTTTTCTGTGTCATGGGATCGACCTGGAAATTCCACTCGCGCCCGCTTCGACCTAGGTGAGAGTCGGTCACAGACTAGTAGGTCCTAAAAGAATTTTATTATCTGTGACCTATGTAGGTCTAGTCAGGAGTGCCAAAGGCTTCAACAGACATGGGAAATTGACGGAATACTTGATTATATTTCTAAATAACAAGCAATACGCAATCATAGGCCTAGTTTCATTTTGATTCACCCCAGTGCTGGGGAGCGGTCAGTCCGATCCGTAGGTAGGTCCAGGTCTGCCTATTGTGTCAGGGCTATTAGAAGAGTGGAAAGTCGTGAGGATAAAATTATGATGAAAACATGTTGGGTCAACACTTTTCTCAATTTAAACGTCTGCATTCGTAGGCCTATATTATTATATTAAAGGTAAAACTCCTTCAAGGCCTGCATGACCCAAGGAGTTTGTCCCATTCAAAACCTGAAGCGGAATAGATTATACATGTAACACAAGATTAGGCCTACTTCCGAGTCAAGATGGTCATCTGTCGTAGGCATACTTCTACAGTAGAGCATTATGCTTAGTACCCAGTTAGCACTAAGATGGGGAGAGGAAAGATTGTGCGGAGTGTCTTTCCTAATAATACAACGCTTGGGACCGGCACGAACAGGTTTCGAACCCACGATCCTTATTTAAGACTTCTACAGAGGGGTGAATATATGGATACATGTACATGTATTATAGGCCTATGCATTGAACAGGACAGAAAGTCTTAAAACTATCCCCCTTTCCCCTGCCTTGTCTGCAGAGTTTCAAGACCAAATATCTGACGTCTTTTTCCAATTCAAGACAAGCCCACAGACTACACATCGCAGATTGATGGCATTGAGCTAAAAGGCGAGACACCAAAGTGCTGCTAAATACATAATTAGCTACAGGTTTAAGAATATTGAGATTACAATAAAAGCCATGTCGAATTTCCGGGCGTGACACAAGACAAAATGTGAAAATTCCAAGTAGGCCTACGCCTCAGAGCACGCTCTTGTTAACCACTACCACCACACAAAGGTAGAACAAATTAAGCTTACTATGCAAAAACGCGCCCTGCCCGATTACAAAAACGATAACATTAGCGTCGTAGGCCTATGACTATAATGTAAAACACAAAGGGATGGCTAACTGGCGTTTTCTTTGGTTGCTTACGAAATGCTTCTAAGAGCTCTTGGGAATTTTTTCCCGCACAATTTCGCGATAATCCATGGTTGGTCACTTAAATAAGAATGGGCGGACTTGAGTGGAGACATTCTGGATCACCCGGAAGCTGTCAATCAGACAAAACCTCACCCCACTTCATCAGACGTTTTAATGACTTTGTGCAGGTATCAATAATTAAAAGGTTGGGGGACAGGTAATCGTGTCGCTTTCAGTTAGTTCCCCGTCTTCATTTATCTCCATCCTTTTTTTTCGAGACATTTATTTAGACCTTCTAGGCGCGTTAAGCCTTTTGATTGAAAAACAAGGCACGGGGTTGATCTCTCAAAAACATCATAGCACCATAGCTTTGGTTTATAAATGTCCTCTTCACCTGCTCCAGCCATTTCGAACTTTCCACTTTCTTCAATTCCTTCTGGAATGTTGTTCGGAGATAATTTATTTATTTATCTATTATTTGTGTGTGATGAGTTCTCTACTTGCCGTTTTATCAAGCCGACTCATGAATTGCCTTAACTGATCTTATGATCTGTCTTTTAAAATTCTGTTGCTGTTGTCCTTTGATTTAATCTTCCACAAACATTCAAAAGGTTTGTATAATTCAATAAAAGACAAAACCGATTCTGAGACCAAGTTGTCATCTCACCACACAGAATATTTTGCGCTTGTCCATCACATTAACGCAAGATCACATTACACCAAGGTAAAGAAAAAATGAGGTCATTGCCAAAACGGGGGAACATACGGTGGGATCTCACTGGCTTGAAGACTTGGTGATAAAATATCAAAACTTGGTCTCGCCCACAGACTAGAGAAAGAATATTTTGTTATCTGTGGTCTCGCCCAAGCCAAGCGAATTGGATCAGTTCGACTTGTGCAACCTTCAAGTAACGCCACACACCTTCAAGTAACAGCACACACCTTCAAGTAACGCCACACACCTTCAAGTCGGTTGGACCAGTCTGCTTGATCAAGTAAAGTTGTCATGGAAGCTTGAAGGTGTGTGGCCGGCTTAATATCCCCGCACAAGCACGTTCATCCCAAACGCGCAAAAACAAAATCAATCGTAATCGGTGAATAAATTGATTCCTCATCGAATGTGACGATAATTTTTTTTATGGGGTGCAGCCAGAGAAAAAATTATTGTGACTCTTTTTGCGTTATCGGTTTGAACCAAACGGTACCAGAATCAAGCATGACTTACAGTAATACATAATATAATAGGGAGTTGGTGATAGCACTTGTGGAACTGATGTCGGGAAGGATTATGTGTGTGGCGTTTTGTGTGTGTTGTGTTTGTATGTGCTAGTATTGTTAGAGGGGGGACGGAAATGCTGACTTATAAGGAAAAAGGGAGAAGCGAAAAGAATGTTTACATGCCATGTCTTCGCTAAAAACGTAACATTTTGTGTAGAGAACGTAAAACATATTAATACATTCAATACATTGAATAAAAAGCTGGAGGGAGAGAAGCCATTTTGTTAAAATATCGCTTTTATTATTTAGGGTCCAATGACTCAATGTTCTCCCGTATTATTGTTGAAGTTTTTGTTGTTGTTATTGTTGTTTTGTGTCTCCACAAGTGATCATCTCATGCTGTCCTTCCTCCTTCACAGATGTATGCATTCGTGGTGAGGCAGAGAGTCACAAGCCAAGCCAACCAAGAAGCCGTCATGCCTAAAAGAGAAAACAATCATGAGACTTTTTCGGAAACTTTAACTGTGTGATAACTGCATCATTTATTTATTTATTTATTTTTTTGTAAAGAAGGAAGAAACAAAAGTGGCCGAATACCTAGATATCGACAAAAAGGAATTAAAAAAAAAACGGAAAAAATAATGTTTAAAAGGGATGACGGCTCAGTATAGACCTGTCAATGTTGTTTTTTTAAAAATCAGCCTAACCGTTTAAGTCCGTAATGATTCTTGACAAATTTGGGATTTTCTTAAATCAAAAGCTCAAACTAGTCCACTTTTCTGCTTTCTCACGTCTTCCTCTTTGACAAACACAGGTCCACTCTCGCTCGTGACACACTGATGTTGGTTAGCGAATTTTTCTAACCTCTGCAGGATATGAAAATTGTTACATCAGCATCTCTGTGCTTTTTTATGTGCCTTATGTTGGGCGCGGGTCTCAAAAGTGAGAAGAGTGACACCAACAATGACTATTATCGCTCAGGTGGAACAGAAATATTTTTTTTTCAAAAATCTGCAAAGCGTGCGGTATCTTCATATATGGTCCGATTTTACAAAAGTAAAAAAAAATGTTAACTTACAAGGCTGAATAAGTTTTAAGATAGGGTGATGAAGTATGAAATTGTTGATTTGTAAGATTTACTCAGATTGATATTATGATATTATCATTGATTTATGGATATCCTCTATTCTCTGCTTCAGATCTTTGCTTTCAGGAAAATACGGATCGACGAGGCGTGATGTTTCAGAAAAGTATCTTTGAAATACGAGAGACACAACAACAGTGAGAAGCGAGACTATAGTAGAAATGCTAGGAACGATTATTGCCCAACACCATATTGAGCAACAACAGGAAATGTGGTTTGAACACGGCATAAAAAGCATGTCCCCCCAAAACCACACACACACACACACACACACACACACACACACACACACACACACACACACACACACACACACATTTAGTCCAGCTTAGACAGCACAGCTTTCTTTTTTAATCTGACTTCTTATTGTATGGGAGAGTAAATGAGACGCATAATAGACACAGAATCTACAGAATCTAGATATATTTAAAACTTTGCGAACCTAATGTAAGGATGTATCAGTTCATTTCAGGCACTAGCTCTATTTCGTTTTGCCTTTTTTGCCTTGAAAAAGTACTTTGTTTACTTCGTAAAAACTTAATTCTGACACCAGTCTCATGCAACTTTACCTAAAATACGCTAATTCTCGGGGCAAATAATCGCTTCACAGCTTTCAGTACGGGCGGGCTTGCATGGAGGGAGAAGAGGCGGTGGGCACGGACGTCTTTCTGGCTTTTTGTCAGCAGCAGCTGGCTTGGGCTCCTTTTCCGCTGGCGGTTTTTCGCCGATAGGGTCACGGCAAGGCCGAGGCGGCTTCGAGGAGGCATCGGGTCCATCGCATGGATTGCATCCATCAGTCTTGCTCGTCTCAGGATTCTCAGGACAATCCTGGCTTTCCGGAACAGGTTCTGGCTTTTGACAAGGATCACACGCTGGCGGAGCGTCTTCAACCGGGCAGTTATCTTGAGGCGGGGTCCGAGGTCTCTTCTTACAACCAACCAGACAGTCTTGGTTTGAAGGTTTTTTTACGTCGCTTTCAGCTTGGTTTTGAGAGTCTTCACACTCCGCCATGTTTGAATATTTTTACCTTGACAACAAGGATGCGTTTTAAGGTAAGAGCACATATTCAACGCGCATTGAAAGTGAAAGCGCCAGTTCATCAAATTTGTCGACGTGCGCTGAAAGTTTAAGAACGCGTAAATGAACACCCTGCACCACTCTGCACTCGTAAGACAGCTGATTTCACTCATTTTTTCTCAATTCAAGTTCTCAGTCGTTGCTTCTTTCTTCTTCTTATCTCTTATTATAAAAGAGTGTGAAGACTCTCAAAACCAAGCTGAAAACAACAACCTCAACCTTGGAATGAAACTAAAAATCATGTCACTAAATGTGCAGGGTATTTCTATGCAAAAATGCGACTACCTTGCGAGATTGCTTAAAGATCATGCCATCGACATCCTCCTTTTACAAGAAACACACTTAGAAGAGCAATCTGCTCCCTCAAGATCTAATATCTCTGGATATAAAGAAATAAACAG
>JBDFRD010050197.1:0-14598 GCA_039654405.1 Bullina lineata | reverse complement strand
GAAAAATGGTGTAAAGTGTCTTTCCTAAGGACACAACACTGTCACCTCCAGGATTCGAACCCTGGACCTTGGATTAGCAGTCCAACGCTCTAACCATTTGGCCACCGTGCCAACTCAAACAATAAGATCACTGGTCATATTCTGGCAATGCAGGTCTTCTGGGGTATCCATGGGAAAGACACTTTACATATTTTTCCCTCTGCTCACTTAGGTGTGAAGGGGAACAGCAAATTCTGAAGGGGGAAATAAACTGACAACAGACTTGTGTCTACCTTTGAATTGATTTAGTGACATCTTTCATTTTCACACTATTGGATCAGCTCTAGCTTTTTAGACCTTGAGGGCCTCAAAAGAACTTTACTCTGTTGCAACTGAAAGGAAAGCAGCGAACACAATCAAATGAATAAAAATACACAAAGACAAGCCAATGTTCAACATTACTGTCTTCAGAGGGTAAAACAAAAGTGAAGCCCAAGGCGCATCAAAGTAAAACAGTCGACCAGATAAGTCCTCTTTTTGGACTCCAATACTGTGTTAGTTTGATGAGGCATAAGCTTCACTTTTGTTTCACCCTTTGAAGACAGTAATATCGAACGTTGGTTTGTCTTTCTTTATTTTTACGGGACAGCTTCATTTGGTTGTGTTTGCTACTTTGCATTTTTCATCTTCCCTGCAGCTTTCATTCACTTTTTTTCGCATTTACTAAAAGGAAAATAAGATTCTTTCAGTAACCTCACTCTTTAGTAGTTGTTGGACAGGATTTTCATCCCATAGACGAAGAATGTATAGCCTCATGATCAAAGTCATGGGTGGAAGAGTTCAATCACTGAATTGAATGTGGCACTAAAGGGACATAATCAGAATCATCAAAGATTTTCTGAGCAAAAAACGTATGAACAAAACTTCAGAGGACAAATGAATGTAGAACTTGTGGCTTGCGAGCACTGAAATGCTTCACTCTTCAACAGGCTTTTCTTTTATCAAAAATATTCTGATTTATACTTTGATTGCTTTGTCCAGCATTCACCACAGAACCAAGAACTTGCTTTGGTTTGTGGCAATTATTTTACGTAAATTACAACAACAACACGACTTTCAGACTTGGATTGACAAAAATGATATAGAAGTGTAGTCCAAACGATACTACTACTACTACAACAACAACAAAATCTCTGTAATTAACATGTGTCGGCCATGTCAGACCTGACAACAACAGGACTGGAAAACCGACGCTAAACAAAGAAATCAAGTCAAGCTATGTATATGTAATCTTGCTGTCTGTGCAAGTTTTCCATGCAACACTGTGAGACAACTTACATAGATGTTGACGTCGTTGATGAGGACTCCGTACAGGTACCAAGTCACAGAGGACAGTGTGCCGCCAAACAGCAAAGGCACATCACATCCCTCTCCACTCTTTTTCTTCACCATCGTTACCTACAAAGGAAATGCATGACAAATGAGAACAAATACACAAGTTTATGGCTTACAGATACAATGATACAGATATGTTGGAGCTCTCAGCCCTTCAAATGTAATATCAACTAAAGCTCAACTATTAAATAAAAAGTGGTCATTTTTGTCTCAAGTTCAATCAATCCTCTACACACGATCGGAGATTTCACCTTAAGTGAAGCTTTAAGCCATAAAGGAAAACATTGCTGACTTTTGTCTCAAGTAGATAATAAGATGAAGTCTCTTTCCTTTTATTTGCAAAGAATTTTAGCTGAATAAAAACCTTCACTAGTCCCAGCTCCGGAACAAATAATATATTCATACTATTTTATTGCTTATTTTTGTGATATATAGAACACCTTTTTTCCAGCACTATTGCAACACCATTAATATTTTTGGCAAAGGTTTTCAGACGTTTTTGAATCAGTTAAAAATTTTTTTCAAAAAAGGAAAGAAAGTCCTCACACTAATTATTTTTTTATTGTTGCAGCATTTTCACACCCAACAAATAAAATCCGACTACAATCTTTAAACAATATACAATAAGAAAACTACTTACAATGTCAAGGCCAGGTGCGAGGTACAGAATGATGCACCACACCTGTATATAGAGACCCAGGATGGGCATAAAGCGGTCCTTAGGTACGACCTGAAGGTAGTACAGGTGAGCAGAGTACAGAGCAGCCAGGGAGAACAACTTGACCAGTGCTGATGACTGTGCAGACAAAGTAAGGATTGCTACGTGACTTTGTGATGCAATGGCTGAATAGTTAAAGGTTTACACTCATAATCCATTGATCCTTAAGTTTGAAGTGAATGTCAAATTTTCCGAATGGTCAAAGCATTCTGGATACTGGGTCTATACGACAAAACGTATCCTGAGAAAAGATACTTGTCAGGCATTTTCATTCTTCAACGAGACGCAAATTGGATACTGGTATTTTCTGCTGGGTAAGTAAACTTACAACATACTAGTTATCTGTTTTGGAGGTGATTTACTATCATCTGACTCTTTGGACCACAAGGACCTTGAAGGAGCTTTACTTTTTAAAATGTTTTAACTTTAAGTTTCTGAGCTATTCAAGACTGCAGCTATTCCATGGCAGAGTTCAAACTGGCATTGCCAATAACTCTGAAACCTACCACTGCCAATAATTCTTAATCAGCCTTTGCTTACTGCCAGTACTGTCAACTGTGGAAGCTGTCAGTGTAAATCGCTCAGGTATGCGGCAGTCTCAACAGTTCAAGGTTCTACCAGTGTCAACGGCTTTGTAATCTACCCCTACTTTCATTTTTTTATTCATTTCATTTTGCCACTTAAAATTTTGCCCTAGTTTCAGGAAATTTCAAATTACTCTCAGCGACTCTTATGAATCCTTTTCACTTACAGTGCCCGGATCATTTTTTTTCTGCAGTGCACACAAATTACATAATTCATTCAACATACATGAGAAATGTTTTCACGTTAATATAAGTAAATTGTTTTTGATTATTTCCAGCCAAAACTACTCTGCACATTGCTTGCCAAACTTATAACGGAAGAGCCAGAGCAACAAAATACGTAAAGATGTAAATAACATGTCATACAATAATAAGCTTCCCTAGCAGTCAACATCAGTGAAAGTCCGCTGAGAATAACAAAGTCCAAAGAATTTCTCTTTCCACAGATTCCTCACTACAGCCAAGTCTATGTGTCAGCAAAAATAAGGCCGATGCCGTTTTTGTAGCCTTTGTTGTATTTTTACTATTCAGGGTTGCTGGCCCTGAGCTAAACCCCAACCTGGAGGACCAGGAGTCTCTTTTCAGGAAACCCTACCTAGTTTGTTATTAAGTCACCTGTTACGACACACAGACTCATGGTGATAGAATTCTTTGCGGCACCCTAACCACAGGGTATACAGCTAAGTCTAACAGCAAGTCATTCCCGCAGTATGACCATTTCCCTTTGTAAAACACTCACCTTGTTCTCGCTAACCAGTACGTACACAGAGATGTAAGCTCCCCAAACCAACACAGCCACGAAATTGATGACAATGAGCACCTTGTTGTTTGCCACTAGACCATACTGCAAGCTGAGAATACTCCTGAAGGACAAGAACACATCGTCAGAATATAAAAATGGTGTCAAAAAAAAATCCAGCTGAGCCATCTCTAAAGAAGTCTTGTTTACAAGAAAAAGTAAAACAAGTAAAGTTCCTTCAAGGCCTCGAGGCCCACAGAGCCAGAGCTTATCCCGGTTTCGGTAGCGTGAAGGGGAACAGATGACTTTTACATCATCTCCTAGACAGGACACTAGTCTGTCATACGTTTACTTCCACAGCAGAATATGCCGGTACCCAATTCGCATAGAAGATAAATAAAAGCATAAAAAATAAGATTGCTTCTACAGTTAACTTTATTGGAGCCTCACACTTTGCAAATAAAAAAAAACAAATATGGCACAATTACTTTCTGAATTTATTGCTTTATAAGAAACTGCGCATTTTGTCTCTCTCTTGAAAACCTGAATTTCTGTTTAATAAAAATGTCTAATCTAATTCTCAATCCAGAAAACAGGCCATGCTTTTAAATATACAAATAAAAAAAAATGCCACAAAGATTATTTTTTTTTTATGCATGGTAGCTTTGCTGAACTGTTACCAAGTTTTTAAGCACTTTTATTCCACCTTGTAAATTAGGTTTTCTTTGTTCAGTTTGGAAAATGCATCACAAGCATTTCTGTGACATACATTTAGAGATTTCAAGGCATCCTATCAGATATCAAGGCATTGAAATGGACTTCATCAGGAATAGGGTATAATTTATATCAAAGAGTTTTTGGTTCATTGTCAAAGAGCACTACTTATGAATCCCCCCCCCCCCCCTCCCTTTTTTTCCCCTAGAAAAATCACCTTTCTTTCACAACAGGCCAAAACCTCAATATTTCCCCAGTATTGCTATCTTCATAATTACAACGGTTGCCATCAGCTTGGAATTTCTATTTTCCATTCATGAAAAAGCTCAGACAGTTTTACTCCACTTATTACATAATTTATAATACACTCTGTTTTTTTGAATGCCACTTCAGCATAATTCACTCTAAGCCTGGGATGTCCGTGTCTATGCAAGCACGAGGGGAAGGTTGAAGCACACAGAGAAGGATGGCAAGAGAAATGACAGTGACAGAATTCATCCAAGACTAAAAGGAAAATAAAGGTAATAATTCTACTTGAAATCAATGTAATGGAAGAGAAAATTAGTTTTTAAAAAATGGCCACTAAAACAACAGTTGTCAGTCCTTTCACAGAGATTCAAAAAACATGCCATTGTGTATAGACTACTAAGCTAGTCACACTCTGAAGCCACATAATGTTGATGTGTGTAAGACCATCTGTAAAAATTATTTGTGAATAACGTAAATAAATGGTTCTTCTACTCCCCGTCTTTTTGTAAATACACTGATTGATATCACTTTTTCAGATGATGTTAAATCCCCATACACCGAAAGGTAGAGTTGGGGACAGATAAAGTAAGTAAGAGTTAAATCACCAAGTACTACCCCGGTCTTCAAAAATAAAGCAAACAGGCAGTGACTTAGATGCTTACCCACAATGTCTTGATAGAAGGAATAAAAGCATTTGTGGTTTTTACCTTGAACAAGGCATTAGAATCACATAACAGAATATTTTGTCCTCTTTATTTTTATTCATAAATATAGTCTTCTGGAAATATACAAAACATTGTTCAAATATAAATTTTATTGAAATTGAAAGATGAACATCTTAAATAATTATACTCACACGAGGGCAGACAACAGAAATAGGAAGTAAGGCACGTTCTTTGTTGTCTTCCCTTTGTACATTTTCACACATGCTGGCCTAGAGGAAAAGAATATGTGATGAGAAGAAGACTTTAACATTGTCACCACAATACTTTCTTATATTTGAAAAGTAAGAGCAGTCAGCATCAGTTCTCACAGCTTTGAACCATAGGCCTACAATCATGATCAGAATTCTGCAGAAAAAAAACAGTTACGTCATTGGTCAATTGAGAATTTATTTCCACAATGCATGAATTACAACACACAGCAACTCTCCGAACACTGGATGAACTCAGATTTCCCTCTTTTAATTCTTAAGTAAACATGCATGAGTCCATATTACCAAGTCCAGACCTTCACTAAACAGTTCACACCATGCAATAATAACTAATTTCTTACTTCTATGACAAACAATCATATCATCATCCAGTTCACTCAGAGATTGTTGATCTACTGTACAGCAAATCATTCATATTATAATGTGACTTCAAGCAGTGATCCATAAAAACTATTAACCCACAAGGCAGTAAGGATGGCTTCATGCTACAACTGCCTTACGTGACATCGCCTACTGTCTCCAATCTTCATGTCAGAGCACTTTAAGAAAATCTCGTTGAAATGTGCTAGATTTTCCATCAGCTGCATAAAAAAGGCAAATTGAAAAATAATGTCAAAATAGGTCTTGTTCCACGCTGAACTTCAGGTTTGGGCTATATCATTAGAGGCTGTATCATTACTTTAATGGCATCATACCGTAATTTCCAAAATAAAAAAGATAAAAAAATTGCTATTTTCCTAGCAGCAGCACTTAAAATATATTCAGAAGTTTCTTTCAAGGCTTTCAACTTCAAACTTTACAACCCTGGAAAGCCTTCACTTCACTTTCCTACCAGATATTCTCCTAAAATAGAAGTCCATTTACATCATAACTCCACTGACTGACTGGATAGCACACACAATTCTGGTCAGCTCGCCCACAACATTTCTCCAGAGACCACAGTTCTGATATAAGGATGCACACTACATTTGCAGCAAGTGGCTCATCTCATTGGCGATACTAGACCAGAATGAATTGGACTGGAACGCCAACATTACAGTAATTTTGTCACTTCATCAATCAGCCTGCATAGGATGCCCCGTCCCCCACTTATAATTAGCCTTTCACCCAGGGAGCATAGATCGAGCATAGGCCAAATATAACCTTCTCCCCAGTTTTTTAAGCATCTATTCTGAGCATCTTTTTCCAACTGTGACCATAACTCTCCCCATTCTCCTGGCTCTAGTTTCAATCGATGTTTCTCCAGCATGTATTTCTTTTGGTCATTCTCTACCCTTATTCCTTTTGGATTTCACCTCAAGGTTATTTAGGCAATATACGTGTCCTTGGCCTTCTCTGTGTACTAGAGCATTCCAGGTACCAAACCTAGTGCTTCACCTGGTGACAGTTAAAAGCTTCATCCGCTGAGTGGCATCCTCCCAATTTTTACCACTCTACTTCATTCTCTATCCTCCATTAGTCTTATGGAACTAGTTACTTGAAACAAATATAATATGCATTTTTGCAACCACAGTGCAGAATTTTTTTTTTTTTTGGTCAGTTGTTATCCTGAGGTTAGAATCTAGATCTAGATCTATGTCCTTGGCAGACTCATTCTGGCAAGGAAGAAACTAAAATTCTACCTTACTTTTTTCAAGTAAAAATATCGTACGCTGCTCATGATTACAATAGATATTTCTAATTTATATAAAACCAATATAAATTATATAGGCCTACAAATTTAAGATTGACTGGGAAGCTACACATTTTATGTCCAATAACACACAACAAACATCAGAAGTAGATCTACTTGATGTGTCTCCAGGTGATCGAATATTCTACCCAACCTGCCGATGAAGCGTTTTTTATCAAGCGAGGGGTTGGGGATTTGTATTATTTCTAGAAGTCTAGATTTATAGAAATATTATGGCCCCTTGAGTGTCTTGACAACAGCACTGTAAGGCTTAGATCTAGATCTAGATATATTACATCAGCTTACATAATAGAGACAAACTGCTCACTTGTGCTCCAGTACACACTCATGCACTTCCAGACTTCACTAGTAGCAGGCAAACCTCTTTTTTCCACCAATAGATAGATCTAGATCTATAGATGTAAAAACGTACAAAAGAGCTAGATTCTAGATCTAGATCTAATTGTCATGTGAATGTTGAATTATGCTGGCCACCTTAGATCTACTTGTTCTTCGAGGATCTTGCCCTGACAAAAAAAAATCTGCAGTTTAGAATCTATCTAGCGGACCGATCTAGCTAGACTCAATCAATAATACCTAAATCTAGATGTGTCAAGATCTATTATTCACTTACAAGCCAGATGCCATCATTAAGAATGTGACAACGACAGTTGCCCATTCTACAACAACAATCAGGTCCATCGTGCGTGTTCTTTTGGCACCTTGCGTTGACTTTTGACTTCAGAACGTCTGCAGATGACACGGCAAGGCGCGGCAGTGTAAAGATCTTGTAACAACTTACAAGAAAATTAGCAGAATGGGATGGACGGATGGAATGTGCCTAGCGTTTGTATTACAGGATGTCTTGTGTGCAAGTCAGCGGTGTGGGGAGCATGTAGATCTAATCTTCGCGTGTAGGCAGAGCCTTGCCTTGAACCTTGATAGATCAAGATCTATGTCATGTAGACTGTAGACCCTAGATCCCGGCCTCTCTCTCCTAGATCTAGAATCTAGGCTATTCCAAGAACGAATGCAAGAAATTGCCTGAGGCCTGCGGTGCAGCCGAATTATCTGGGTCCATTTTTGTTTTTCTTCCAGCACACCAAAAGAGGCCGTGCCATGCACTGAAGCTGAAAAGTGAAAAAAAAAAGTAGGCCTAACATCACACAGATCTACTTATCTAGTAGTGAGGGGCTTACGTTGTTTTAGGTTTTACTATCTCACAAGGCAGGGAAGGCCTAATCTAGATCTATATTAAGGAAAATTAAAGTGTGTTCAAAGTCACGAAGTACCTCATAATTTATTGTTTTTGGTTACAGCATAGCCTAGGACGACCGATACAGAGCAGTCTTCTTCTTCTTCTTCTACTAGATCCACAACTGCTGCTGTGGCCGAATGAGAGTTGAACTCTCAGTCCTACGATCCTGGGTCCGACCCTTGTTGGTGACCGTTAGATCTATATCTTTGAGAAAGATACTTTACATAATTTGTCTTTTCCCATTCAGATACAAATTAGATACCGGCATTTTTTGTTGGGGAAATAATCTAACTAAAGATTATCGTCCTGACTAGGTTAGTAGATGATCTAAAACTCCATCTGTCCTTATCACGCGACTGAAAGTGAAATAGGATAAAGCTAGGCCAAATGCCTATATTTTATGAGCCTTCCTACTTAAATGTGTTCGTATAAGGTCTGAACGAACTTAACCAGGCCAAGGCCAACATTAAAACTGCTGCTGTTACCACTTCTATTCTTGCTCTTGTTGTTACTTCTACTACTACATGTACATGTACTACGAAGACGACTTCTTCTACTGCTACACCTAGGGTCTATACTTCATTGCAAGGGTAATGACAACTTTTACTTTGCTGATGTAGCACCCTTTCTCTTCGCCTGTTTTGACTTCATGGAAAACAAATTGTGCCGTTACCGGAATTTTTGAGATGCTCAGAACTAATTGCACAATTGTAGTTTCATTAGCTACTTTCATTTTCCCGTTACTGTCAGCAAAATACAAGGTCTGCTGGTGTTGAACTCCTGTGTAAACCTAGATCTAGATCTAGTCAAGGTAGAATCTATCTTTGTGTGTGTGTGTGTTAAATGTTATAGAAATATGACACTTGGTTGTTAAAAGCTAGTTTCTAAGAGGAGAGACAATGACCTGGGGAGGACGGGCCACATTTTTTGTCCGCGACCCGGGAATAGAGTGAGAAAGGGTGCGATGATCGATGGTGCCGGTGGGGAGCGGGCAGGTGTTTAAAGTTTAATCTTAATCAGTTAGAGTTTGAGTCCGAGTCTGGGTTTTTTTTTAAAAAAGGGACAATAATACATTGCTGCGACTCAGAAAAAGGAAGGATGTGGAGGGTCTGCACCTTTGTCTAGTTGTTCTGTTTTGGTCACGAAGATGAAGGAGACTATGAGAGACTTTCTCTTCGCTGATGACCGCGCCCTCAACGTCTGCCAAGAGCAAGAAATGCAGCTCGAAATGAACAGAGTTTCCTCTGCCTTCGACAACTTTGGTCTCACTATCAACACCAAGAAGACGCAGCCTCCTCCACATCCGCTGGCAGGACAAAGTTCCCAACACGGAGGTTTTGAAACAGGCAGACATCCTCAGTGTCATTACCATCACACGCAAGGCCCAGCTGAGATGGGCAAGCATGCTGAGATGTCACTCGCATGCCAGACAACCGCATTCCCAAACAGTTGTTCTACAGGGAACTCGCTCAAGGTAAACGAAAAGTTTGGGGGCAAAAGAAACGCTTCAAGGACATCCTAAAGGCCTCTCTCAAAGACTTCACCATCAACACAGAATCCTGGGAGATGCTTGCTGTCGACCACCCCTCCCGGCGCACTGCCATCACAAAGGTGCCAAAAGTGCAAAAGAGCGCCGTCTCCAGAATGCAGAGCAGAAACGCCAGACGCATAAGGCTAGAGCCACCAGCACCAACAACACAGCCCCTACCCTCTTCTGCCATACATGTGGGAGAGGCTTCCGTGCCCGGATTTGCCATATCAGTCATCTCTGGACTCATTGCAGCAGCTCTTCAACCAACTGATCTCATGGTCATCTTTAAATACGAAGGACGAACAACAAACAACAACAAGCGTGTTTTGGTTGTATGGTATGCAATTATGAGGAAGTTGAGGCATAGGTTTGAGAACTGGGAAAAGACTGCTGAGCTTGAAGGTGTCTCTATACATGACAACAGGGGCATGGAATGTATGTCTGATACACACCCTTCTCACTCCTGCAAAAAGAATCAATATGTGATGATTTATTAAAATTAAATTAAAGGTGAATTAAAAAATACAAAAACATTATATAAACAAGGAAAGGATATTGTAACTTTTCATGGTCAGACACTGGGAATGGATGGAGCAAAGAATTAAAAATAATGAATACTTTTAAATGAAAGAGAGAAAATAATTGATAGATTAAAATGTTTGTTACAAAATAACATTTATTTGATTAAAGATGAAACAAGTTAGATCTAGTGATTTTAAGGGTCGAAAAACCTTGCGTGTGCATCATTTTTCTTGGGGCCGAGCATGAGGTGCGGTTTGGGTCCAGAAATGTTTAGCTTGCCATAAATCCTGGCCTGTGACTGGGGTCTGAGGGCAAGCAAAAAAATTTTAACGAAAGTTATTTTTGTGCTATTTTGACATCAAATTATGATCGATCGTCTAATTTACCATGGATTTGATACCAAACACCACATTCGTGCTATGATTTTAGGAAATTTACGTGCCTCTAGATTTCTATATTTCCGAGATTCTTGAGCAGGTATAAACATGGAACTAGCCAGTCTTCTGAAGATCCATATCTGTGACAGAGATGGTTAGTATGAATGTAAACGAAGGTATTGATACCACACTTTTCTCTCGGCGACCATGGCAACCCTGCAAAAAGAGTAAATTCATGGTTTCTCCCGGCAAAATCATGTCCACTCCTCTAATTATTCTCTTGTTGAACTGTGGAAAGTAACAACTGCAAGTTTAGATTGAAGTCTGTCCAGTTTGACCACAAAATCAGCTTTTGAATCTACAGTTGACCACTACGACACAGGTTTTGTTGTTGAGCCTTTTTGTTGATGAAATTGCGATGATATCAAAATGAAGTTACACGTATTAATTTATTTTGACTTTCTAACATTTTCACGTTTATTATTAGATTTTAAGTTCTCTCATGCTGTCCTCTGCTGTGATGATGTCTGTTTCTTGTTCAGGAGAATGAGGCTTCAATAAAAGCACAGCTTATCCTTGAATGAAAATGCCCCTGTTGTCTTCTCCTTTTCAACTGCCATTGACTCATCCCCATTTGTTTCTGACAGACAATGAACCTTCCTCAAGAGAAACAGGGTCACTTGGAAGATGTAACTGTCATGTCAGTGCCTCAGCTAAGAGAGTTATTAGAGAGACAAGAAAATTTACTACAGAGAAAGTAAGTTAAATGAATAAAATGCTTCTTTTTTTTAATATCGTGTAATTATATATTTATATATATATTCATGATCTTCAAACTTGACAAATATTTTCTTAATTTTCACAATTTACTTTTCATCAGAAATGTAATGAAGGAAAAAGTCAACTACAGTGCAACACAGATTCATCGAACATGCATTCGTCGAACACACAGATTCCCTGAACAAAAGTTGTTGTTCCAACTTTTGTCCTGTATTTTCTTTGTATTTTTTGCACATATTTGTCGAACCTTAACACGGATTCCTCTGCCTCAATTCTGCTGGCCAGCCATTACATTGGGAAGTTTCCTGTTTCAGTTTGCACTTTCCGGGCACTTCAATCTGGCTAGATCTATACATTTTAAAGAGTGTGTCGAGCAGTTGTTCGAGTCAGCTGTTCTAAAGTCATAAAACCAGCGGCATAGTGTTTGCAAATGTAATGTCACTGTTTACACTGTAGCTTGCGGGCAATTTATGGGCTTACGTTGCGTAATCTCCCAACCAATTCCATCCTCTCACACAACCCATGTGTGGTGCGAAGCCTGGGACTGCAATTTTAAATGCAATAAAAGTCAGTGATGCAAGAAAGAGGATGTGTGCGATTTCTTTATTTTACGTCGGTTTCCAGTCCTTGTTAGGTCAGGTCTGATATTGCCGACAGAGAAAGGCACCCTCATCGCAATTTCATTTTGTCCTTCAACACTCTCCGACCCCCCTTTCCCCCTCCTGGCCAATGTGTAATCCCATCCAATCATATGCTTTCTAATGTGGACTAACAATTCAATGACCAATCACAAACATTTAAAGACAAAGAGCGCATGGACGTCAATACAATTACATAATTGCGATTGAGATGCAGTAAAGTTTTATCACCCATTCCCTTTCCATGTAAATTCTTTCTCAACTTTGATTTTAATCGTTCTGGTGAGAGTTTTCAAACAAAATTTATTGCTTTTTCGAAGTCACTGTAATTAGTGTAATCAAGTGTAATATAAGTCATAAAATGTTTCATTTTTTTCTTTGGTCATCTCCCTGATAAAATGGCGTCACACGTATTCCTTGAACAAATTTTCTCGTCCCACAGAGTTCGAAGAAAGCGTTTTGCACTGTAATGTACTGTCATGCATACATGTATTTTGCATTGATTGAATCTCATATTATTTCCTGTTGAATCTCATTGAATTATTTTTTGCCTTTGCATATTTCTCATCACAACCATGCTTTCTTACCTTTCTTAAATTACATGTATACTATTACAAATTTTCAAAATGATGTACACATAGTAGGCTACTATGCTTTTGTTTCTTGACAGGCACCTTATTTCCAAATTGCCTGACAAAGGGGAAAAGGCAAAGGCATTTGCATCATTGCTTAGTAAACTAATTGTCAGCAAATCAGAGAAACCAGGAATATCAACAGAGACGTTGTCATACAATGAAGGAATTGATACGGGGAACAGCATGAAAACAGTTGCAAATGACCATGCTGAAACCAGAACCGAAACATTGATTGAAAGTGAAAGATTCCAGTCAGACAGTTTACCATCAAGGCTTGAAGAAGATTTGCACAACTTAAGCTCTAATCTAAAGGTGAACACAACTGTTCTTTTAATGTTTATTAGGGAATTTTTTATTTTGCCGTTTTCTTTTCATTCATGTCAAGGAAGCTGTTTTCTGTAACTGTCTTTTCTGTTTTGCACAATTCTGTTATTTTTAAAATGTTTTGTGCGTATGTGTGTTGCAGATTAATGAAAGGTACATGTGCATTTTCCTTTCTTATTGTTAAGTTGAAATAGGAAGGAAACATGATCAATGTGAATCATGCAGCAAAATACATGTTGTGTTTTTACACATTTCGTCTACGTTCCATGTTAAAAAAAAGTTATTATTATATATATATACACACTATCTCACTTTAATTATACATCTGTAATAGTAAGTTGAGAGTGAAAAGAAAAGTTATCTTTAGTGAATGTCTTTTTTTATAATTAGTAGCAGAAGTACCAAACTGTTGAATGCACAATGGGATTAGATTGAATTTTGAATTATCAGTAGCAAGTGATACCAGCCCACAATTGGGGCTAGCAGCACTTATTATCACAGCAGTAACAATATTTGAATCTGCAAGAAATTAAGAAAAAGATGATTTCAGTACATCGGAAGAAAACTCATTAATAAAGAAAAGCTCTTAAAATCAACACAAACAAAGAATTGTAACCATGGTGTTGACTGACTGAATAAAGCACCTTTTTAAAGATACAGCTGTCACTTAAACTACATGCATCTTTTTTTTTTATTACCATATTCCATGTATAATAATCAGATATTATCTGTTCAGGATCTAACACTTGGAAAACTTCCTGCAACAAGTCTCCCTCAGCCCAGCAGTAGTAATTACTTTTCACAAGTGGACAAAGTGAGAGATCCTGACCACAGAAGTGCCAAGCCAAAGTTCCTGCCTAACAGGTTTTCTACCTGATTCTGTGTTGTTTTTGCTTTAACCCTAGAATTGAATACATGTACTTCGTTGCCTCGTTTTACAAGTGTCGTATGTCCATGGATCATTTTTTTTTAGAGAAAGGCTTTAACACCTTGTGGACCATTGACGAGAATACTCGCGAACATCGGCCAATGCTTTCAGACCAGTGACGAGTATTCTCGCATTTGGAGTGACCAAAATCTAAACCGCTCCAACTTTTCTCAAACTCATCCCTCTTAGTGCTGACTTTAAAATTTTGGAAGTGATAAGCACTCTTCCGGGAAAGCCATGTACGTGGTTCATCGCACTAAGAAGATCCAGGGTCAGTGTCAGGCCGGTCACTAAGGTGACCAAGTTCAAATCCTGGTGGTGGTTGTGTAAACCCAGTTTTTCAGCTCACACTGCATCATTACAAGTTTCAACTTTTTGTGTAAATACAACAAATGAAATGAAGGTCTATTGGTGGCCTTAACTTGGATTTTATTAAGAGGAGACATACGACACTTGTAAGCTGAGGCGATGTCTAGCAGCATGTACAGTGTAATAAAAGGGAATATTTGATAGATTATTTAACGGTACAAGAGGTCATTCTGACTGACCTTTCAAGGGCAGTAACTCTGTCATGGCAACACTTAATTTTTGGCAGACACCTCAAATGATTTTCCTTACATG
>JBDFRD010050086.1:0-14601 GCA_039654405.1 Bullina lineata | reverse complement strand
TTGAAAGCGTGTCTTGCTTTGTTGATTCGACATTTGATGTCTTCGTCTGTCCCCCCATCTTTACTGACTACACTGCCTAGGTAAACAAATTTGTCAACTTCTTTGATGGCTTCCTACAGCCTGCAAAGGCACTGTAAATTCTTCAACCTTCTTAATACACAGCTTTGTCTTCACGAGGAAATCTTTGATATGCTCCTTATGAATTGGGACGGATTGAAGATAAATGTGAAAACATTTGTGTGAATGAGAAGACTATGATTAAATTCTGAACGGGTGGTGAAGAGATGAGAGATCTCCTGCTTGTTTTACTTCTTCTTTTCATTCATATTCCATGACCATGAATACTTTTGTATTGAAATTATGTGCAATGAGTAAGGTGTTCATTAAAGCTCCTTAAAAATGATACACCACTCAGCACATTCTTATCTTATTTCAAGTTTTGTCAAGAAAACCGTATTAATTTCAACGACCTGAGCATTTTGACCTTACAAAGGAGAACAACTGATGACTGATTTTCTTATTTGACAAAATCGAAAGAACAACTCATTCATGAAAAAATAAGGAGATTCATGAAGATATTTTATTCATAGTGTTAAAAAAGCTTCATATCTGGCATCATCTCAAAAATTTCACAAAATTTCTTCTATACACATTTGTGTAATTTTTAAAAATGTTCCCGTGTCTACATCCTTGAACCAAGAGACACACTTTTCCTTGACCGATGTCAAAAAGTGCAGAACCAGGATGAGGCATTTCGGGTGTATTCAGGCTTCACGAAAAATGATCATCACAGTGAACTGAATTTTGACTAAGTTTTATTTAACCCTTTCACTGACACCTAGAAAAATCTATGTATAGCAAAAACAATTTCTTTTCCTAAACTAGCGAGTAGAATTTGATGGAAAAAAATATATTCCAGAGTTCTTGTGTTAATCTGAAGTATCGCGTTCATTAATATGAAATCAAGATCCAATGAAATAGTATCATTGATGGCGGCAATGAGAAAACATGTCATTCCCTTTGCTTTTTGCAGATCGATGAATTTGGCAGTGAAAGGATTAATTTCATTTCATTTAAATTTTTGCTTTTACTGTAAACCATACCCATACACTGTATAGACCATTTTAATAAATCAAAACAAGCTACACTGTTGTCCCTGCAAAATAATCATTCTATGTATATGTATATATGTGAAAGTGATACAAAATTTATAGTGCCCTGGAAAAGTGTGAGTCGATATATATAATCAGATAAAGGTGCCATAATTTTCTCTAAACTTGTGTTCATACATATAACAGGGCATTTATTTTTAATCTTCTCTGTCCTAAAAACACAAACAATGCTGGTTTTACCTTTGCGATATGACAGTATTAACTGCAAATTAACCTGAAAAAGGTGTATACACACACACATATTATGTATACATATACACATATATATGTATGTATACTTTACCCCATGAACACAAGTTGATCTTGATCATTAAAAAAAAAACAACAAATACAGATCAGATTTGCACAAAGGATAGTGTTTGCAGGTTTCAACTCTGTCGAACTTTACGTTTTCTTCTCTGTCCTGAGTAGGTAGATGACCCTGTTCGATCCAACTGCCACCCTGGGGAACTGACCTTGTCGGTCATTGTCGATACAGTACACGCCCTGGGGCAGGTCCACCAGCTGCCCAGTGGTCTGAGGAGGGAAACAGCTTGATGAGGTTTTCTAGCAGCATGTGATGAAAACAAAAATCAGAAGAGAGTGTAATTAATTTTGGTGGCGCCGTGGCAGAATGGTTAGAGTGCTGGACTCTCACTATGAGGGTCCTGGATTTGATTCTGCTTGCTCGATTAGGTTGTCTATCTTCGGTTTTTCAGTCCTGTTTATGTCAGGTGTGATACTACTCTAGGTGACCATGTTTTTCTCGAAAAACGAATCGTTTACATTTGATATTGTACTGTTTATTATAATCTTTTTTTGCCATGACAACATCTTGTTTGTACCTGTTTTATCCTAGTTAGAAAGAATACAATATTGCAGCAGTGACAAACTAGTTAAAACAAAAGGCAATTAAAAATTCCATGAAGTTAAGTAATACTCCAAATGGAACGGAGAGTCTCCACCATTTATAACATAAATAATTATTCCCTCCCCCCTTCTCTTTTTTTTTTTACTCTTTTAATTGCTGAGAAGAAAATGAAGTTAGATCTTACAATCAGAGCGATATCATTCAAATTTGCTTCTGATTCTAATACAACTGGACTCATCCTGCATATGGAATTGTTGACTAGATATTGCTACTTACATTTAAAGTGCCACGGTCGATGGTTCTTGCCATGTTCTGATCAGTGCCTCCACAAATAATACTGTCCTTGCCTAGCCACTGAGCACAGTACAACTGGGAAATTGTATTAAAATGAATAGATACAGCTGTGGTTGAAATGAAGTGATCTCAGTTGTTCTTTCATAACAAATTTAAACTTGTAAAAGAAATATTATACAGGTCAAACTGACCCTCAAACATAAGTACTTCATGATCATATTATAACCATCCTGATAGATTGTAAAATACCTGTACCGACAAAAGGAAAGGTCTTTAAGATCTTAATAAAGCATCAGTTTTCAAATGCAAAGCATCTACACACTCGAGCCTGAGTAGGACTACTAAGCTCTACAGTAACTTCGCCTGCCCTGTCCCGCATATTATTTTGTATGTAAATTAAATGCCACCCCTTAACAACCAAGAAAACATGCCCAAAATGACCTTCGAATTCACAAAAAATGGACAGTTTTATAAGTCCACAGAAGGAGACTGTGGCACAGGGCCGAACTTTTAGAGCACTAGGCTCCCTAAGCGAGGTTCCGGGTATAACTCCAGGTGACTGTTTGATTTTGCCAAGTAAGAAAATTAGTCATCAGTTGTTGTCCTTTGCATGCTCAAAATGCTCAGGTTGTTGAAAATTAATAGTTTTCTTCACAAAATATAAATAAGATAAGAACGTCAGTGGGAAGACACTTCACACTATTTTTCCTCTCTCCACCCAGGTGAAAACTTCTGAAGTAAACCTACTACAGACTAACGTCCTGTCTACATGATGTAAAAAAATCGGTTCTACTTAAAACTTTCAAAATTGCGATAAGCTCCATCTCTATGGGCTCAAAGACCTTAAATGGAACTTAATTTCATTTACAAAGTGACTGAAGCTTCAATGGTCACAAGACTTTAGTTAATAACAATTGAAAGGTTTACGCTTATGGACAGAGTGCAGACCAGAATGTATCATGCATAGAGCAGACACTGTGCATCTGCTTACTTGAACACACGATAATAAGAATCTGATGTGAAAAATCAGATAACACAAGTTTCGACACAATATTATGAAAAGATGCACAGTGCATTTCATCACTCTTTCTACACTATGGTAGTCTTACCACCTGTGATTGACGTAATACAATAAGTTTTCTCTGTATAGCTCACAATCTCACCTGGCTATGGTTGAGGGTATCCTGGGGAACATCTTTAATCTTTGCAGCCATGGCAAAGTCCCATATCTAAGAAAATATAAGTGACAGAAAAAAAAAAGAAAAGAAAATGAGATGCAAATGCAGTTCCCCCTCGCCTCCTTGCAAATAGAGCTATATTTGAAAGAGAAAAAAAAGAATGAAAAGAGACGTGCAAGAATCAAAGTACCTTCTCTTTGATTCTCCATTCTGACTTAAACTAAGCCAACAAGGTTTGCTTTACAGATTTATTCCGAATTTTTTTTTCAGAATTACATATTTTCTTTATAATATTTTTCAAAGTTTATAAAAAAAAATTATCATATTAGTTCTTATCTCTGTAATATTTATTTCTTAAAAGTTTTGGAACGTAAATATATCATATAATTACAAAGAAAATGAGGTATGATAATATCCTTTCTATTTTAAAGAAGAATACAAGAAAAACAATATCAGGTAAGCCAACTTCACATATTCAATCAAGGCACTGTAAAAAAATTGGGTTTTTTTTTCGGAAAAAATTTTTTTAAACAGCCAATTTAAGGTAATTGCTTTAGTCTTTACATAAATCCCAAGACACCTGTTACACAGCCTGTATTCTCTTACACTAGAATTCTACCAAACAAACATGCAATAAAACCAGCAATATATCACATATTTTACCATTTTCTTCTTAACCTACAGAGACATCATTTCAATTTTCTTCTCAGTTAATTATAATAAAAATCATTTTACTTTTAAACGAAATAATCACCTAATATAGCTTTGAACATATTTTTTTCTATGTCAAATAAAAGACAAATTTAGGTAATACATAATTATGACTTTAATTTTAGACTGGGTCCAGAAATTGAACTGGTCCGAATCGAAATAAGAGCTTAGAAGTAAGAAATAAGTGAAGCTACCCTCTTATGAAAATGACCCTCATTCTGTCACCTGAGGTAATCATATAACCTGGTTTTCAAGGTAGCACAACTACCACAGAGACACAACAGACAAGTATTCTCACCTGTAAGACATGTGTCTTGCGCCAGGAGCCAGTCAAAATGTGGTTATGGACCGGATCGATGTCCAGCGCATCTCCGCAGATGTGGGGCCCGGTGAACTTTCTGCAAGTGTATGTTGCAATGACTCAGTTTAATTATGACAGACTGTAGCTGCTGAGAAGACTTTGTATGTACTATAAATCTCTAATTGTTATAACAAGTTTATAGAATTCATTGCTAAAATATTTTATATCCTTATTTGTAATCATTCCTTATGAAGCCACGCTGAAAAACTGAAATATGCACTGTGATAAACTGATAGGTAGCATTTACATGAAAATAGTTTATTTTCATATTAAAATGGATAAGTATCTATCGCCCCACACAAGGAAACACTAAAAGTATTAGCAGTCAACAGACTAGAATCAGAGACGATGCAACTAACTGGAAAATAGATGATAAAGTCATGACTCACAAATATTTACAGTTGATTAATAAAGTTAATGTTGAATGTTACCTGACATGAATACACCACAACACTACCACAACCACCACTACCACCCAGTATCACCCTAACCACCATCACAACAACCACAACCCAGAAATACTATCACCACTACCATCACCTCAACCACCACCACCACCCAGCATCACTCTAACCACCATCACAGCAACCACAACCCAGGACCACTACCACCACTACCATCACCTCAACCACCACCAGTATTCATGCTTAGTTAAATTGTAAAGGAGTTTGCAAAAAAGTGTGTTTATTGTTTTAGTTCTCATGCATTTTAGTTTTCACTTTTTCTTTTAGATATAAAAGGAATATTTAAGCCATTATATAATTAATGTTTCTTAAAGGATATTCTCAATCTAATACTTACTTGATGGAATGTGTTCTTCTGTCGTCCCAGTACTAGAAGAGCAAGTAGAGAAAGGGAAAGTATAAGTGTATGAGTAAGCATGATTTTACCTACTAGAAAACAAAAAAATACATACTGTACATGAAAAAAATTGCATACATTCTTGATTACAAAATTTTAGTTCTAGATCTTATCCTTTCTGTCTCTGAGATGCGACGAGTAACTCTAAAGGGTTTTAAACTTGAGGAAATAAGTATTTCTAGCAGATTCTACCACACATACTTTGACACAGATGTCAAATTTGACTTGTGGCTAAGAGCCAGCCAAGAACTGATGAAGGTGCTGATCAGGAGACAAAAAATGACATTGAGTTGGGCACACTCTGCTGAGAGGCCGATAGAGCCGGAGCTTATCCCTGTTTCTGTAGCGTGAAGCAGAACAGATGATTTTTTCATCTCCTAGACAGGACACTACTTCCCAGCACAATATGCCGATACCCAATTCATACCTAGGTGGGGAGAGGAAAATTGGTGTAACGTGTCTTTCTTCCCAGGGACACAACATGGTCATCTCCCTGATTCGAACTGTGGACCCTTGGATTAGGAGTCCAACCCTCTAGCCACTCGGCCTCCGCGCCATCTAAAAGAGAAGTAAGGATTACCTGCACTGTGTCATCCCACCCTCCAGAGATGAAGACATGTGGGTGGTTGGGGTTATACTGCAAGGCAAATACACGAAACCGGTGGCCATCCATGAGGTTATGTGCATCACTGGAAGACAAGACAAACGATTAAATTATGTAAAAAACAGTCTGTGACTAAAAGAAATATGGCTGGAGTTTCACATAAAATATAGAAGTTTTTGAAAAATAAAGGCATGCATGAATTTAAAGTAGTTTTTTCTTAACTCATTGGGTACCAGATATTTTACTGATTTATACCAGGTTGTTTATTTGACACCCTTGATGATTTATAGTAATTCAATGTAAATCCTGTTTACTGTTGAAATACGAATACTAACCCACATAAACTATCAGTGTGTTTGGAAATGAGTCATATTACATCCCTAGTTGCTTTACAATATCCGGAGGTTAAGGAAACAAATTTGTAATCTTATTCTTAACTAAGACTTAAAGTTAAAACTTCCTACTCTTTTGTGTTACTTGCAAATATACCAACAAACGCACGCATCTGTTTCATGTTTACCTGGGTTCCAAAGTATTGATTTTCTGCTTGGTCTCAATGTCATACTGATGAATCTGTGTGTCTGCCCCTGCTGTCAGAATGTAGGAACCTTCAGGATTGACGGTCAAGGCCAGCGTTTGGCGTACTTCGTCAATGGTCTGTAAGCATTTTCCAGAAGTATAATGCCAGAACTTCACATGACCAGATGCATCTGTTGGGTGAACAATCATGAACATGTAATGAAATATGTATTGAATCATATGTGCATTTTTTTTTGTGACTTGGGATATGTAATAACATTGCAAAAGACAGGAGACACTGGACAAGCAAAATTCTATAAATATGAAAATACATGAAATGGATTTGAACTGCACTTTCCACTGACATGTGAGATTTTTCTTTCTTTGGCAAAGTGAAGTTTCATTGAGGAGAAAAATCAATATTTCTTAATATTTGTTAGCAGGAAATGTTGGACATAATTATTATGTTGTGCCACAGACCGGTTTGATGTCAGACAATATTTTCACGGACTGGCCTTTCAGGTGTTGTGGATAAATGCAACAAAACGAAATAATACGCCCGTCACAAAAACTGATATTGAAAAGTGTAGCCGTGCAGCAGACTTAGCCACCCAGGGTGGATGTTCTTGTTATTGCAGTGCAGTTGTGGAGAGCTTGGAGAGAAATAAAGTGCCGGCTTACAGGCTAAAGAAAACCTCTGTCTCTAACTCTACTAAGAATGAGGTTATGTATTCTTTCTGTGCGGCCCCATACCAAATGATCCACAGACTAGTACCAGTCCGCAGCCTGGGGGTTGGGGGCCACTGCCTTAGCCAGTAATCTGGCTGTGACCATAGAACAGATAAATTCAGAATTTTCAAAAGCAAACGTACAGCAAGCGATGAGAATATGGCTATATTCTGTCTTTTCTCCGAGCGTAAATGGGCGAAAACGAATCTGAGTGACAGGAAGACGGTTTTTGCTGGTGTCTTCATCCTGAAGGCTGTACAGGGTCTGGCATGTGTTTGGATTGTAAATCTGAGGGTGAAAAAATTGATGCAACTCATTAATATCAAATATCCTTAGGAGACAATCACGAGGTGAAGTAAAGAAGACAGTTCATCAAAATACAGTGCGGTGAAGGCTATTGTTGAGGCCCTATACTCCACTAGGAGCAAAGAGGCATAACTGACTGAGTTCTTCCAATTCTTAAAGGCATGTATAATGTAGTGTTGAACTTCTAAACTGCTCGTCCTAATTGTAGACAAATGAAAATGAGCAAAGTTGAGTGCAGTGAATCAATACTTAACACAGGACAGATTCTTTCATAAATCTACCAGACTATTTAATTTTACTATAAACAATTTTTTTTTTCAAGACTGAGCAGACATTTATAGGGTTAAAGTGTTGGACTCAAAAATCCAAGGGTTCTAGTTTCGACTTCAGGGGACCATTTTGTGACTACCTTTCTTGGGAAAAAAAAATTGTGGCCGAATGGTTAGAGCGTTGGACTTCTAATCCAAGGGTCCAGGGTTCGAATCCGGGAGGTGACAGTGTTGTGTCCTTGGGTAAGACACTTTACACCCTTTTCCTCTCCCCATCCAGGTGCGAATTGGGTACCAGCATATTCTGCTCAGGAAGTGAACCTGCGACACACTAGCGTCCTGTCTAGGAGATGGTGTAAAAATCATCTGTTCTGCTTTACCCTACCAAAACCACGATAAGTTCTGGCTCTATGGACCTCAGGCCTTAAAGGAACTTTATGTTTTACTTTTTCTTGGGAAAGACATTCAATGTTTGATGATCACCAAAACAATTTTTGTAGCAGTGATTGGTGGTGAAAATGACTCATCAGCTGACCATCCTTTTAACTGTAGTCTTTTTATTTTTTTACTATTTAGGAAAATAGAGATCCTAGACATCATTACTCATATAAAATATCTAATGTTTTCCCTATCATTTTTAAAGTAAAACATGAATTGGACTCATTTTGTAATATTTTCAAGGGATCTTCTTTCAATAAAATCAACATAAGTAAGTAAAGTAAAGTTCCTTCAAGGCCAATGAGGCCCATAGAGCCAGAGCTTATCTCGATTTCGGTAGCGTGAAGTGGAACAAATTATTTTTAAATCATCTCCTAGACAGGAAGCTAGTCTGTTGTAGGCTTACTTCCCCAGCAGAATATGCCGGTACCCAATTCGCAACTGGGTGGGGAGAGGAATATGGTATAAAGTGTTTTTCCCAAGGGCACAACACGGTCACCGCTGGATTCGTACCCTGGACCCATGGATTAGGAGTCATACGTTCTAACCATTCGGCCACCGTGCCACCAAAATCAACATAGTGACCAAAAAATGAAAATATATTAAACTAAGAGTCTAAACCAGAAGCAAATCTTTTCTGTTAATAAATTCAATGTTATTTAAATGTAACTCTCAGTTCAACATAAATGAATAATGCACCGACTGAGTTGGAAATCAGTCCATAGCTTTATAATGTAATATTATTGTACATATAATAATGAAGCTCACTTTGATTGTACCATCACACATTCCGATTGCAAAGTGTGTTCCATCATCACTGAAGCGACAGCACATCACATCTGATGGCAGTTCTCTATGCAGAAACAAAAGGAACTATTCTGAGAAGATGTCACTTTGTAACTTCACATGACATTGACATAAAATGTTGTCTTATTCACAATGTACTGTCATCATGAGTCACACGCATCCAGTTAGTAAGTCAATAAAATTACCAGCATAAGCGTCAGTTTGGTATTATTCTCATTATGGATAACAATACTTAAAGCTACAGTGATTTTCCAGTCAAGCAAGTTGTACCTAGTGGTAAATCCAAACAAAAGGAGCTATCCTGAAAAATACACAGACAAACCAAAGGCGTCAACATTACTGTCTTCAAGGAGAACAACAAAAAGATGAATAACAACAACAACATCAACAATCACATCAAAGGACAAAAGAAGAAGCTAGTAATTGTTGACACTTTTAGTTTGTCATTAATTCTTTGAACCAGGATAATCCCTTTTAAAAGTATTTACCACTTTGTTCAAATTCTCCTCTGTCTTTGTCCACTTTTTGAAAATTATATCTACTTTACTGTAGGTTGCTTAAGTTATGCTTAAGAAATGCGCATTCAATGATTAAACTTCATCCGACAGCATTACTGTTTCTGACAACATTACAAAACTGTCACAGCAATGAAACCCACAAGAAACTAGGCAGAGGCATGCCACAAGAGACAATGAAGCATTGTGTGGACTACGAAAGGTTGCCCTAGATAGAGGTATGAATCGTGGCCTATACTATGCTAGAGTTGTAAGGCTATGATGATGATGATTATAAATAAATGTTTCTGCAGATATGTAAGCTATTGTGTGATTTGTATCTACTGAATACTTCGCATTCCTAAAATGTTATATTACACTGAATGGTCATGGGAATGAAGTGTGGATACATGCATATTGCATTGTGTGTGCAGAAAAGGGAGACGAAAGAATTGTACAGATTACGAACCTATCCTCAGGGTTTAAAGAGGAAAACGCAATTTTAAATGTTGTTTTTATGTGTGTGAATATGGAGGAAGGAGAATGTTATACATGAAAAACAAATGAAATAGATCTAAGTGTACCTGTAATAAATGTTCAAGACTGTTTGTAACTTGAAAGCTCATTTCTCATTTGATCACAAAAAGTGTGACAGGTCTATTTCAAAAGCGTGAAAACTGACATTGCAGAAAAGAAAAACACAATTTCATGCATAATAGTAACAGACATTGATGACTAACTACTGTTGATTCTCCTAATAGCTGCGATAACATAATGAACTTGTGTACAACTGCAAGAGAAAGATGATCAACTTTATCTGAAATAAGATTCTGCTTGAGAACAATTTTTCATATAATGACTTTGATGAAAATGTAGAGCTGAGCATGAGGATTAAAAGAACATACTTTAATGATTAACATTCAGAAAACTGCAATGCAAGTCGCACTGACGTTTGAAAATTACGTAACAAATGATAATATTCATTTAAAATAAAGTATTTTCAATATCTATTACTTGTATGTTAAATTACCTATTTCCATTTATTGTTTAACTTTAAAACTTCAACCACTTTAATCAATTTTTGTGAACAACAAGTAGCGAATGATGATATCTGAAGAGCATTTTCTAGAAAATATTATAGGACTTTGCAGGGATATTTAATTAAGTCATGATGTTTAGTTATCGTTCACCACAAAAATATGGCAAAGTAACCACTGACTAATTACTGACTAAACTATTACACATACTTTTTTACCACAGAGAAACTAAATTACCACAGAACAATTTCACACTTCCACGCACATAGAAAGCATTGAAACTAAATTTCAAAGACTTCTTTCATGAATAATGAATAGGCTCATAGAATTAATTACTTTTACCCCTTATTAAATTGCAATATAGGAAATTGAAAATATCATTTAACCATTTTTGAAGGAATAAAATAATATGAAAAAGTAACTTTATGAATACATGTATACTATTTTTGTAATTTATAATACACATATATATTATTATGTAGATGTATGTATAATATATATACATGTTAAAAAAATTATAATCCAGTAAAATTCCCAGTTTATAAATCAAGACTGTTTATGTTTTACACAATAAAATAAAGGAAAACACAAAATTGTTTTTGAAAATCTTGTCTGTCATGATGACTCTACAAATGAGTTTAGTAATCATAAATTATAATCTCAATATTCTCTTTACAAGACAGGATAACACAAGGGAGTGTGAATAAACTCTATCAGCCTATTCATCAAATGACACATTCCAGCTGACATCATTTCAGAAAGGGAGGGGCACCTCTACTCAGTGACAGTGACTTTAAGTTTTGTAGGCCCACTGAGTCATAATGTAATTTGTCTCTTCTTTGCTTCATTCTGGAATATCGGTCATGTCAGACTTTATGCAACAGTTTCATGCATTTTAGTAACAGAAGCTTCATTTTCGCTCATCATATATTTTCAAATGTTTCTGTCAGATTTTTCCTGCTATAAAAACTTATTTTAAAATGTAGTAAAAACTATGCAAAAAAATTAAACAAAACAAAAAAACAGACTTACTCACTAAGTGGAGCCAAAAGCTAAAAAGAATAAACTGTCTCAGTGGTATGAAAAATGAAAGGTAAAAAAGTTTCATACAAAATTTAATGCAGTCATGCCCAATTTTTTTTATTTTCACATATGTTTCTGACAGCTTTCAGATTCGCTAGAAATTTAAAAGAAATTTTGTGTGTGCATGATATTTGAATACTTTTGATCAATTTGGAGCATTTTGAGTGTTTTCTAATCAAACTAACTTAATGGGATGAAAAAACAGACAATTCTTTATTCATACGTAGATCATAAAACACCACTAAATTCCTTTATAGATAAAAAATACTTTTCAGAAAAACATGGGGAAAAAAAGCACTGTTTACTTGGAAAGGTGTTTTTTGAAAAAAATTATCAATAGAAAAGTGCCATACAAATAATTACTTTTCAACCATTCTCCATGACAAATGTGCCATGAGACATACATGACAAAGTTCTTGAAAAAATATGCCATTTGGTTCAAAACTTCCATTTTATCAAACTATGAGGAAAACAGGTCACGCCAAACATTAAGACAAAACATCTCAAAATCAACAAGTATCAACCAAATTACGATCAGGTGCTGTATCCCCTCCCTCAAAGTCAATTTAAAGTTACAAAAATGAAATTAAGTACATGTAACACAAATCAATATCAACATCATAACCAAAATATGTAACCAAGGATACTGCAAGAAAACAATTTTTTAAATCACCTCTGGTGTATTCTGCAGTCTCTGAAAAAAAATCCAGTATCATATAAGGAGTGAATTTTTTTTTAAATAACACCAATAAAAATGTCAATAATAAACCAGTCCATTTTTTGAAATTGATTTACAGACCTTTTTCTTTGTGCACAGCATCATTTTTTTTATTCCACGTCACAAAAATCACAAAATCAAATGAAACAAAGAGCCACCTCATATACCATATATATATATATATATATATATATGTGTGTGTGTGTGTGTGTGTGTGTGTGAAAGAACCTGTTGTCTGTGGTATCAGACCTGACAGAAACCTGTGGAAAACCAAAGATAAATAACCTGATCAAGATCAAGATGAAGAAAGAACCTGAGAATCTGATTAAAGAGCACTTGCTGAACAGAAGAAAATTAAGTAGTTTGACCATCTAAATTTACAAGAGTCTCAACACTTTAGCCTTCACAAACTAAGGTTTTTGTAAAGTCATGTAAGCGGATAACATAATGGTGAACATAAATAGATTCCATTTATAAAATAAATCCTTCAAAATGAATAAATTATGATATAGTTCCACAGGAAAACTTAAGAAAAAAACCCAACACCTCTATGATATGATTTAACACTGTCCTCAGTTCACAGTGTAAAATGTTACTTCTGTTTGCCATTCAAGCTGTGGCTTTGCCTAAATTTAATTCTTGACCTTATATAAACCCTAATCTGATGGCTGTGCTACTTCCTTTCAGGTTTATGCAGCTCTTACTAACGATAATTCTACATATATTATTTCTACATATTATTTTTTCAGCCTAGTCAAGCAGTTATTCTGCCTAGGTTATATTTTCCTATACTATGTGCACCCTGGTGGTTCGTTGGCCGAATGGTTAGAGCGTTGGATTCCTAATTCAGGGGTCCAGGGCTCGAATCCGGGAGGTGACCGTGTTGTGTCCTTTGCAAAGACACTTACACCATTTTCGTCTCCCCACCCAGGTATGAATTGGGTGCCGGCATATTCTGCTGGGGAAGTAAGCTTACAACAGACTAGTGAACTGTCTAGGAGACGATGTAAAAATCATCTGTCCCGAAACCGGGATAAGTTCCGGCTCCATGGGTCTCATTGGCCTTGAAGGAACTTTACTACTAAGTGCACCCTGAGTGTGATATAGATTAAATATCCATGGAATGGGGCATAGCTTACAATAACTCCTTTGCTCGTGTTGTGTGAGTAGAAAATTCCTCAATCCCTAGCAATGTGCAGCGCAATCTTGGAGTGTTAAAGTTTATAACCCATTTCATCAGGCCATGCCACTGTGGAGTTCATATTTCACTACTTCTCTTACCTGGTAAAACAGTCATTAGTTTATATAATACAAAGGGTGGCCGATTGTTTTTTTCCATAGAGTTCTTGAGAAGTGGAAACTTTCTCACAATAATTAACACAATTTGGTCAAACACCAAAAGATGAAATGGCAGATATAAATCTTTGTGGTTATCTCTTTGCTCAACTGGGGATATTCAGGCCGTAACAGGTTTCCCCGCCAAAAAAAAATATAGAAAGCTTAAAAGAATTAATGAACACAGTAGACTGGAAAGAGTGTCGCAAACCATTTAGTCCCTCTTCTTTCCTCTCTGTCTTTGTTTCTCTGTTCCTTCTCCACTTCACTTCACCAACCAGCTTTGACCTGCCATAATCATACCTCTCCTTCCTCTGCATCAAATACATTTTACATAGTAGCTTCATTAGCACATTTTACAAAACCTTAAAAAAAAATTCCCACTGGGAACATAGAATATTGAATGTAGAACCTTAGCCTATGACCAAACACATGAAGGTCATCGGTGTTGAAAAGGCTGCCATGTGATAGGTTTTTAGTCTATCTGACACAGCTTCCCACTGGATAAAAGCACGATAGCTAAATTAAGTATTCACAATGAATGGACTGCATCACGAAGAAACTCTAGGGCTTGGCAATCTGATAAAGGACCTTGGAAGTCGTTATGGTGACAAATCAATTATTATTTAAAATAGGCCTGCAGCTGTGCAAGAGTTGTTTTGTACAATCTGAGTGATCAATAAAAGCCACAGAAGAGGAATATCCTAGGCACAGCAAGACAAACTGTCTGACTTGTTCATACATCTACCTCCATTATAATCATCATCATCATCATCTACCCATTATGCCCACTGGCGCTAAGGGCAGCAACAAAGGATCTCCATTTCTGTCTGTC